>SNQJ01S0145382.1:17417-30858 GCA_010110895.2 Picea sitchensis | reverse complement strand
TATTTAGACACTTAGGAGTTAGTTAAGATCTACTTGGTCTAATGTGTCATTAGGTAAAAGTGTGTTTCTTAGTGTGTTTCTTTAGTATGCATTAGTATGCATTTTTAGTTAGGAAATCCGACGGTCACAATATGTTCCCAACATAGAGTGATCCAACAATTCATATTCTCCTCGATCTTAACGACCATTGATATGTGTCTTAACACCCGATTGGTCCATTATATCTATTTAAAGAGCATGGAGGGTCATTTTCCGATGATCGATTGTGATAAACTCTCTTGTAAAATCTCTCTGTAATTTTTTTCTTTTTCCTTAATAAACTACTCCAAGTGGCCACGTTGGTTGGGGCCGTGGATGTTTCCCCCATAGGGTTTTTACCATGTCAAAACATCGATGTGTTTATATTTGATATAGTTGTGTGAGTAGTTACTAAAGGTGTTCATTCTCTGTTGGAATACTTGTGTTGTTGAACAAATTTTCTATCTCAGAATGAAATAAATGAAAAATCAGATTATTCTTTCAGTCTCACACATGTGTTTTAACGATCTAGTTCATTATTTTGCTTTTATCTCCATGTACACATTTGTGTAATTTATGTACACATTCATGTAACTTTATTTAAGTTTATTTCTTTTGAACTATCATATATAACACATAAAAACCAACCTCGATCCTTTGTACTTAATACTTGTGTATTAAGCGATTATTTTGAGGCTATAAACCCCAGGTGACATTCCCAACTATCTTGTCTTAGCTCAGAAATATTTGAAAATGCTTGAGTAAGGTTTTACATACCTTTTCCTCGACATTTATTTATCAACCATACTGGGGAGATCTACCATATCTCTCTGGTTGATTATATTCACGATTATCTTCAAATTTTTCAGTTTTTTCTAAATAATCCTTGACTTATTTTTTCCATGACATTACTTGTTACAAGACAAACCAATATTGGGAACAATGTTTATGACCAAACTAACATTTATTTGACCTTATTAAGCACTATTTTAGAAAATGCTAGTACTCGTGCTGAACTTGAACGCTCTTGGGAAGTAATTGAAAGAGATATAAGTATCCGTGAACATTGGGAAGCTAGACGAAGACAAACCATAAATCAATAGTAACCTCTCTTTTTATAAATCCTTGGTTTTCTTTTCCATGTCCTCAAATCCCCGCATATCTCGAAGGAGAAGATGATTGTCCCCTAAAGCTACTCCTATTTTTGAAATAGGAAGGAGGAAAATTGTTTTATCAATATAAAAATGTTCTCTAAGGAGAACTTTATGTGATTATTCTAGTTCATCTTCATCACCTATACCTATTACCTTCAACATGGCATCTATGGGTAGTGTTAGTGGAACCAGAGGTGCCTCCTCCTCTCAACTTTCGGCTTCATTAGTAATTAGTAGTGTTATCGCTCAATTTGTAATTATTCCAAAGGAAAAGGTTAAGGGAAGGAAAATTGGCGTAACAAGAGGTTATCATATCACTATCACCTCAACATGATACCTCTTTATATTTAGGGTTGATGGCCTAGGGGAGACATCCCCGATGACCTGGGGGTTTGAGAAGGAAAAGGTTAAAGTGTCTATAAAAGTATCCCCTCTCACAAGTCACACTGATCATAAAGTCCCAAGGTTTTAACCAATTAAGTAATGAAGTGCTTAGATGTACCTTCCCAGAACAAAGTAATAAGAAAACAATATCTTTTGAAAGTACAACTTGATGTTAGTACTTCATAAAACCATGGACTTATCAATAAAAACAATATTTGATGTATGATGAAGCAAACCAAATTTTATAACAAGAATGTTTATAAGATGATAGCTTCACAATAAATTCTTTGAAAGAGCTTCACAATGACAAAAAATAATCACTCAATAATAACAAAGTACTAGCATTTGTCAGAAACTAATTAGGTAGTGTATAAATCAAATTACAATTGCTTTTAGGTGCTTTTAATTCTGCAATAGATGGTTGTAGATTACTTTTTTAACATCAACAAGTAGGTTAGTGGATTAGTCTATTCTAGAGTTAGGAAACGTTAGTAGAGAGCTTGAGGTAAAAGTTTTGAGAGTAGTTTTCATCAATCACTCAAGTGCAAGGCTTAGATTAGTGCTTTTAGGGTAAATGGAGTCTCTTTTAACAACAACAATCTTGAAGGAAAAAATAATAATAAGAGAGCTAGATACAAGAAGGTCAATGATTGAAGTGTTGGTATCCCAAGGCTTCAATCACTAAACCCTAGGGGGAAAATGACCATTAGGAAGTAGGTAACCATAGGCCCTAACAATTTTCCTCCTTCTTTAGCTCAAGGATGAAGTAGATGACAACTAGATGAAGAAAAATATGCTAGGGTGTTGCAATGGCAAGGTCCTTAGCACAAAGCTTCAAGAAAATAGGTTTTCTAGCATAATCTAGTAGGCGAGAAGTTCTTAAGGCAAGAACAATAACATGTGTTTTAGCCTCATAGGGTTTTAAGCTAGCAATTTCATAATCTTGGAAGAAATGCAAGATAAATACACCATAACCATTCAAATGAATAAGTATTGCAAAAAAATTACTTACATTCACCAAGAATCATCTAGCAATAGGCCTAGTTGAAGACTTCCACCGAGGAAAAAGCTAAAATACACCAAAAATAGCCTCCTTCAAGAAGTGCACACTAAATTTCATATAACAAAACCCTAATTAGGGCGCAAATTTCAGACCTCACTTAAGTCTGAGTGAAATATGATAAAAAATAAGAGTGATTTTCCCCTTATTTATACAGTTACAATGACCTTTAATTTACAAATTAGGTCAAAAAGGCCGACATGTCCATTTTACATGTAATATCCAGTTTTTACACACAAATGAAAATTTAAACCCTAAATCAAGCATAATAGGTGACATCGTGCCCCTTTATGGTGACGTCAGGCCTCTCTGGTGAAACGTTGGCCTCCAGAAGCAAAACATTAGGCCTCTCAAGGCCTCTGGATCAAGCCACAAGTGCCACTTGGCACATAACTTCCTCGAAAGTGTCCATAAAATGTTGGTGACATCAAGGGTCATAGAAGTGACATCATGGGCCTTTCAAGGCCAACATCATAGTAGTAGGGAAAGACCCCCCTGGGTGCAGGCCTACCAGGCTATCTCTGGTGGAACATCCTCCTCTCTCTCTGGTGCAAGCCTATGACCTGTCTCTACCCTTGGCTGGGGTCTCAACATCCATATGGTATGATTTTATCCCTATGGAGGTCCAAACTAATCATCTCCCCATGTGTACCTGTCCATCGGGTGTGGCCCTACAACAACAAGAAGTACACCCTCCATGGGATCATAAGTCACAAGGATCATAGTAATGTCAATCACATCTAATAATCAAGTTATCTAAACATGTGCATAAAACCCTCCTTTCCCAGACAAGTTCTCAAAGACATTATGCTATTCTTCAAGCCAGGTTTGGAGAGGACGTTAGGAGATCCTATTGGGATAATTCTCATTTTACATGGGATGTTTCCAAGTGAAGACAAATCCAAGCCAGGTAAGTGGATGAGGTGGTGAGGGATGTTTGAGTTGTTATCACTCTGTGAACTCGTTCAACTGAGAAAATGAATGAAAAAGGTAACCTACAAACCAACTTTAAGGCCAAAAACTAGCCTTTCCGACCCAAATAGGGCTCTCTCTGAGAATTCGTCTCGACACAACTTATGGATTTGAAATGTCGACTAGATTTAACATGTTTGTACAATATATTTGGTTCTATTGGCAAGAGGGTGCAAGACCTTGGGCCATGGAGTCAACTTTCAGAAAATGAGAGAAACAAATGACCTGGTAACTAAAACTAGAGAAGATAAAGGCTAAGTAGGCAATGGTATTTCAATTAAAAATCATTGTGTGTGGTGGGAGAAGAACACATAAAACAAATCAGAGCATCGTTGGAGATGAATTCTAAGTTCACTTAGAAGAAAACAAAGTCCTCTAAATGGTGAAATCTAGAGCACCGCACAGTGAATTATAGACTTATAAAAACGTTCTGATTTAGACAATATACATGCATGAATATGAAAGACACAGGAAGAAAATACATAAGAGAGGATACAATACACCAGACCACTAACATTAGAATCGTTTCATCAAAATATCAGGACCTTTTCATTAAACTTCAATCGGGTTCAAAATTACATTCAACAGTCACTGTCTACATTCCTTTGCCAAGCAACTCGACTTACATCGAAAAGGTACAATATATAGAAAAAGATGTGTCACTTTGTTTGCCTTGTCCCCCAACTACCATCCCTAGAAATTTGGCTCAGATTATTCCCTACCAAATGACCCTTCAGATGGTGCTTTACTAAGAATAGAAACTCGACAGTACCCAATCATACAATAACTGATGCTTTTACCATGAGAGTTTGGTCACCAGCAAGATCTCGTCGTTAAGGAATTACACATCGGTGTTTTTCCTTTGATAGGTTATCGAGACGATCAAGTGCTTTTCCAGACTCCCACCATTAGTGTAATGACTTTGATTGCTTCCAGGCGATCATTTGCTAAGGTGTGCATGTGGTGGGTAACCGTGAACTGTCACCAAAATTTCCAAGATGACAATACCAGTCAGGGGAAAACACTCTTCTCCAAAACTGTCGCATGGGCACACATCAGAGTTCCTGCTTGCGAGCAAGAAACATGAAACGGGGAGGAAACATCTCACGCCGTGTTCGAAAAGAAAAAAACAGGGTCGATCAATTAATCTTCTGGCCTCATCTGCAGTCTTGACATTCAAAGCGTTTTCCTGAGAGGCCAGTTGCGGCTTTCCATATTCTTTACTTGTCTTCACTAAACCATGTTATTTTTTAGCTTCGTTTTCCCACTAGCTAGAGCTGCGTGGACGTTTTCCATGTCTGGTTCACATTCCCTGAAGTGCTCCACAATTCCGTCCTCTGACATTCTCTGTGCCTCACACATATGAATGATTGTGTCTTGTGATTCTCTGAGCTGCCTCTTGATCCAAGTCACATTCCCTTCTTGACCCTATGCTGCTGATGTCTCAACGGTCCTTTTTGCTAACTACTTTCTCAACTCCTTCTCCTAGTACAACTCAACAATAGCAAGCTACACTTTCTTTTGCTGTCGTGAAGGCTCATGGATATCCATGTATTTAGCATCCGACCTTCTCCATATAGCGCAGATCTCTCACTTTGGACCTTCGACAAGTTCCATCCGAATAACACGCATGAGTAATTCCTCAATGACCAATTTTGCGCGCGGCTTGCTCTGGGCTTGGTCCTTCCCAGTCTCTCTGTTCTTCCTTAGTCTGCCTCTTTTCCGAGGTATCAATTGTTGGATGGAATAGGTTTCCAATGTATTTTATTTCTCTGCATCCCTTCCTATTTCCACCTCTGCATTGTGTGATGTTTCTCTTCCCATGGGTAGAGAGGAGTCTCCTTTGGGGTCCCTTGGAATGTTGGCTGCAAGTAGGAATGAATTCAACTATCAAAAATTTGATTAGCGAGATATGAGATAAGTTCTTCTTCGACTGGTTTGCTTCAACATGGACACTGTCTACCATTTCTTGGAGGCTTTGATGTAAGAATAAGGGAAGGTTCAATGGTCTCCTTCCTGTGAAATGCATCAACAACCTGATGTGGTGTGGGTGTATTCTGTCAGACCTTCTTTCATAGGTGAAATAATTTCTAATTACCATCAGGATTTTCCGACAAGGCTCCTGTAGATATTGACTTGGAACACCTGTTTCGACTTTCATGTTTAAACATTTTGTCTTGATGAACTCCTCATAGCATAGTTCATCTAGAGGCATGCCCTTACACCACCTTTCACTGCGTGGAGGGATATCCGTCGTGGCTGACAGAGTTTCCTCCGTCACCTGGAATACCATTCTTGCAATCACTGCGTAGAACCCGTCGAATCTGAGCTCGAACTGTTTTTCCAACATTACATTGTATCCTTGGATTTTCTTGCAATAAATCATGCACTTGACCTATTCGAAAGATGCTATGACATCCAGGTCTTCATTTACCAATGCCAAGATTTGAGGTTAATATCCCATAGTTCTGCCATTCTGTGCCACTTTCTTTATGTTCTGGGATGTCTCCATGGTTCAATCCACATTTTTTCTGTGTGCGTGGTAGATTTAAGACAGACCGAATGCGATAGTCTTTCCTGAACCGGTTTGTGATGTGGCTGATGGAAATTGAATTTCATGCAACAAGAAACTCAGGGCTTGCGGAAAAATTTACAGACGACGCATAAAATTGGTTGGAAAATAGAATACATGTAGAGAGATTGACATTTATAATTGGATGAGCGATGGATGGAATCATGACAGGGGACACTGAATCCATGGTGATAAGAAGTTTGAATGCGGGCTGAAGACTTGCGTAGCACATTCGTGCAACGGGTACAATTCAGAGTGTGTGAAGTACATATGATAAGAGCTGTAGAGTATACATGATATGGGTGCCGTGATTTCTTATCCTTTCTAACTTCATAATGAGCTGACGATGGTAGTTATATCCTCTGATGTGACCTTTACTATAACAACTTGCTTTGGAATTTGGCACGTAAGACCTCCTCTTCTGATAGGACCCAACCTTTTGGGAAAATACCTTTATCATTTACACATGTTTGGTTCTGACATCCATTCCCATCCCCAAGGGCCAACTCGACCACTTGTTGACTTTGACCCATTTGTTGTTTGGTACCTGACCTCACATGCTTTGACACATATACTATTACTTGACTAAGAATGCCTCTAACTGAAAAATGACAGCGCTAACAACTGGCTCCAATGGGGATGTGATCCTCCTAGTGAGGTGGCAAAGAACAATAGACCAGGTTCTTGACCATTGTGCCTTATTGACTTCCAGAATCTGAAACAATGAAAAAGACACACCCTAAACTTCCTTGACATAGTTACGACCAAACTCAGCATAAAATTAGGGCCTTCACTCTGAGATTCAATTTTATTTTGACATACTGACTTGAAACGCCTTCTTTGAAAACAAAAATTGAAATGGTTATCTACAATGACATGAAAAAACTAAACATACCTTACTAGACCAGATAGAATTTGAGGAAGCTACCATTTACAGAACCCCCACCAATGAGATCTCTGTTAAGCGCTTGTAGTAGATACGCATTGCTTCTGTGGTATGCGACGATTTTGAAAGGTCCCATTTGAATATGATCGAATTTTCCATGTTTTCCCTTGTATTCATTCCTCGCGTACCACTTTATCACCAGATCATCCACCTTGAAATCCTCCTGCTTAGAGTGTTTGTTGAAACTTTTCTTCATCCTATCTTGGTGGAGCTGTGATCGATTGAAAAACTACTCGCTCATCTGCTGCATGTGAATTAGCTAATTTATCCTGCTCTGAGCGTCATCTTTTTCAACCTCCTACTCTTGCAACAACTTCTTGATGAGAAATCCCAACAAGGTAGGGAAAACTGCATCCACACCATATAAAATTTGGAATGGTGACGTAGAGATGGACCTTTTGGTAGTGATCCTCTCAGCCCACAATGCATATATAAGATTCTTGTACCAGGCCTTCTTGTTGTCCTGCAGGAGCCTCTTAATAATCTTGGTTAAGATTTTATTTGATGATTTCGATAACCCATTATCCTGTGGGTAATACGTCGTAGAATGCCCCAGGGTTATATTGTAATCCTTACAAAACTTCTCCATTTTATTGGATTTAAATGCTGCTGCATTATCCATGATGATCTTGACCAGGCATCTGAACCTAGAAAAAATGTTGGTCTCCATAAACCAAATGATGACCGTGTCAATAGCTTGCCTTGTTATGACTGCTTTGATCCATTTGGTGAAGTAATCTGTAGCCATAAGTATCCATCTGCGTTGCACCGAGGATGACAGATGAATCTCTCCTATAAATTCTAAGCCCGAGTGCATGAACGGTGCTTCAATAGAGATTGGTTTTAACGACAGGGGTTGCAACTTTCTCCTTCCATTGAATATCTGGCAGTCATGGAAACTAGAAACTTATTTGTATACATCTGCGAAAATGCTGGGCCAATAATAACCCGCCCTCAAATTTTTATGCGTGGTGGTTTTCCAGTAGTGATGTCCTCCATAGTCGCCTTTGTGGAATTATATGATAGCTCATTCCGCGCCATATTATAGTAAGCAACTCAACAATATTTCTCTCAGATCTTTCCAATACATAGAGTTTTCCAAGATGCAAAACTTAGCAACCTTCAACTTTAAAAACCTGGCCTTGGTATTACTTAAACATGGAGGATCTTGCAGATTCTTCAACACATAAATGATATCCGTGTACCAAGGTGAATCGATGAATTTCTGAGACACCTGCGGGGAGACTTCTTCCTTAGGGTTCTCCGACAGATCAACGATGAAGTTTATTCCCAAAATGTATCATTTCGACTACGCCATCAGTTTTGTGAGCCCCTGACCCTTAATCAGCTTCGTGGGATTGATTTCGAGGTCATATTCCAGCATGATTGCGATCCACTTACCTCTTCTCCCCTCAGGGTCTGGCTGATTCATGATGTATTTGACTGAATTGCTGGGCATGTAAGCGATAACGCGAGAATGGAATATATAAGTCCCGAACTCCTTGAGGGATTTCACCAAGCCATATGCTTGTTTCTCCACAATATCATACTTTAGAGGGGAATCTCTCAGTGTCCTGCTGAAGTAGGCTATATGATTTTCAAAATTTTAGTCGTCCTTCTGTAACAGTACGCCAACGATGGTATGTTCCAAGGCTAATGAGAACAAAATGAAATATTTTGTAAAATCTAGGCTAACCAATACAAGAGATTTGGTCAATGGTACTTTTATGTCTTTGAACGATCTCATGGCTTCAGGGCTCCATTTCATCTCATTACCTTTCTTGAGCATACTTGTGATATGATTTATAATTTCAGCTAGATTCAGGATGAATCTCCTCAATAAATTCACCTTTCCTAGGAAGGACTGTACCTCCTTCTTGCTCCGAGGAGTGCTAATCTTCAGAATTCCTTCTACCCTGCTAGGATTTATCTTTATACCTTCCTTTGAGATGATGTGACCCAACAATTTCCCTTCTTGCATTCCGAAATGTGACTTCTTCGGATTCAAAGATATGCCTAACTTTCTGCATTTCTGGAAGACCTTCTTCAGATTCTCAAGATGTTGTTCATCAAAATCGGAATACACTGTGATGTCGTCCAGGTAGATTGTGATACATTTGTCCATTTCCTTAGAAAATTCTATATCCATATCCCTATGGAAGGTAGCTCCAACATTCATAAGACCGAAAGGAATCTTAGCATACATGTTGGCCCTTGGTTAGGGAAGCAAGCAAAGAACAAGGGAGAAAAGGCAAAATGAGAACTTCGTGGAAGACACAGTGACTGTTACTGGGTCGAAGTGAGAAAAAGAGTAGAAAAGACGGAGCGAAGCCCAAGAAAGAAAGCTGTTGGACGAGGATATCAAGGATGACATGTCAACAAGGAAGAAGGACTGTGGACAACTCAACAAGCGAAAAAATCCACTGTTAGATGCTTTGGAGCACCGCGTGAGAAGAAAGGAAAGACAGGCTGGCGAAGCCTTGAAAACATGGGTCAAGTTGACCTAGCATTTTAGACACCTAGGTTTTTGGTATCTAGGGTTTTGACACCTAGGTTTCGGCCTAAGGATGTCGATGAGTGATTGTAATGTATAAATAAGAACCTATATGAGGGAAGAGGGTTCATTTAGGTTCGAGTTTGTTGGATCTAGTTGTATTGTTTGATATGAGTGATTATTGTTGTGTGAGAGAGAAGTGTTGAGTGAAGAGCCTTTTGGTATTGTAATATATTCAGCTGGGTGCAAAGATCAACCTTGCAGCTGGGTGTACAGGGAGGGGAGAGATAGAGAGAAGAGAGAAGATTTGCTGGTTAGGAGCGTGGATCAGAACTGTATGCTTTCATCTTAATATATCATAAAGCACAGTTCTGTGGATGTATCCCTAGAGATAGGGTGCACCACGTATATTTGTCGTGTGTGTCTGTTTGATACTGTGTTATTTTACCTTGATATACTATTATTTCAATGCTGTGGTAGATCTTATAGATGTATGGAATATATATAAGATGATAAGTGATATATGCATGCTGTATTGTTCTAGTATTGGATCCACTTGATATTTCCCTTGGTTGTATACATTTTTGTTCTGCAACCCCCCCATAGCTGCTTCGGGTGAGACTGCATCTGCTTAGCAGGTGTAGCCAAAAGGGACAGTAGTTAGGGCTTGTTGGCACTCTCTTGGATCTAAACCTTGGGTCTTCCCCTGTGCCAACAAATGGTTCCGTTGTTAGGACGAGAATCTTCATGAGGGAATGTCAAGGTGGTTTCCATCAAAGACAAATATTCAGAAGTGGATAGAGGATCAAGAAAAGGACTTCGCTAGAAGCTCAAAACAAGAACCCTAATATTAGTACAAAGGATTGGTTGGAGAGACATATTTTTACTAATATACATGAGATATTCTTTGGAGGAATCCATCAGGAACTATATGAGTGGTTAGCTAGGTTGGAAGATACCTAGTTTGAGGTCAGATCTAGACCTCTTGTAGTTAGGACGTCGACGCTGATCAAGAAGGTCAAGAGGGTTGACAATGTTGTGACAAGAGCAGTAGATCACTGGTTTGATAGCACTATTGGAGGCTACATCACCAAGTTTTCTCTTGATAGAGTAGAGTCATATTGCCAAGCCGAGAGATATTTCTTCAAGGGACCCAGAGGAATTTTTTTACAATTTCTGAAGTTGAGAATCAATATGTTGTTGCATGAGAAGAACATCTTGAAGATACGATAGATCGATCAGACTTGAAAAGGCTAATGCTTAGGAATTTAGACAGCGATAGTGACACATAGGCTGGACATACGCACAGAGGGAGAGTGTTCAGAGAAGTTCATCTTGCGAACATGTTCAAGTAGAACTATGGAGACAAGGGTTTCTACAGTGGGGAAGAGGCATACCTGACGGACGAAGAGCATTTAGAACCCGCTAGAGAAGAGGAAGAGGAAGCTGAACAACCTCGCCGGGACGAGCCAGAAACCTCAAGAACTGTGCAGATTATTGAAGTAAGTACTATTAATACTCCCGTTGGTTCAACAACATTGAGCAATAAGAGTAATCAGAGTTACCAGACCATTTAGAGTACTATTACTAGTAGTCCACCACATACTCAGACAGGAAACCTAGGAAGCTCTATGGCAGATGAGATGAGACTCCCTATCTTTAGGGGAGATGGATTTGAAGATCTTGATCAGCACTGGTTCCTGTGTGAAGCCGCATGGAATATTAAAATTGTCACCGATGAATATGTTAAAAGAACCCAGTTTAGTACTACCCTTCAAGATCACGCACTAAGATGGTACATGAAGCTTGTCCAAGGACTTGCACAACCTAAGCCGTTGAATGAGATAAAAAATGAATTGATTGTAGAGTTCAAGAAACCCAAGTCAGATTCACAATGTATTATAGAGTTGAAAGAGATCAAGAAGAAGGTAACCAAACCTATTTGGGAATTCAATCAAAGATTCAAGACCTTAACATGCCGATTGACTTTTCAGATCCCAGATGAGCAGAACAAAGAATGGTTCATTACTGCCCTCTTACCACACATCAGAGTTCCTTTGATGCAACAAAAGTTTTCTTCACAGGCTGAGGTGCTGGAGATCGCCATGAAGCTAGAATTAACCCCTATGGAAGAATCCATCTCAGGTATGAGTCATATTTTGAGTCAACTAACTAGCTTATATTTACAGGTCGAAGATATGAAGAAAGACAACGGAAGAGATAAAAGAGAAGACATCTAGTGTGTCAGATGCAGATCAGAGGGCCATGAAAAGGAACACTGTCCCCTATTCCATGAATACTTGGCCTCTGGAGCTCCGAGTCCTTTGAAGCAAGTCACCTTACCTTGGTGCGAGGTATGCTGAAATAGACATTGTACTGGTGAGTTCTATTACATGCAAAAATATGTTCAGACACCCACAAATTTGTATTGCACGTTCTGTAAGTCTATGGGACATGATGATAGGGATTGTAGGGCTTATGATCTCATGCATGAAAGGTCAATATATATATACAAAATTCAAGGTGAAGTACAACAAGAAGGAAACACTACGCAGTACAACTCCCCTAGGAGAGGAAACTTCAATCCTCACAGTGGATTCAGAGGATGAGGACGAGGAGGAGGTATGGGTCGAGGCTGAGGACATATCATCTGTTATAACTGTGCACATCTAGGACACTTGGCAAGGGACTGTCAGAACCCTTGCACCACTTGTATCTATTGCAACTCCTTCAAGCATGTTATTGAAGAATGTCCAACATTGCTGGCTAAACTTCAAAATAAATGACGACCTCAACAGAACCCATAGATACAATTGATCAAATATGAACCTCGTGGAGAAGACCCTAGAGTCGATGTTATTACTAGAGGAGGCACTGTTACATGAGAAGACAAACTGACCCAAGGAAATACTGTAGAGGACTCAGGAATCAGGAAAGCTATAGAGAAGACCCAAACCTTTGATGCAAAGAAACAAAGACACATATTTGAGGAAAAAAGAAAAGAGTTCAAAGGATACCAAGGTTCTTCATCAAAGACACGACCAAAAGTATGAGAATATGGAATTCCTTAGGCATTTGATCAGTCAACTTCACCACAAGAAGGAAACGAGGTAAGCAAGCTCATGGAATTTCTATATAATTGTCTTAAGTTGATTTAGTATGAGAGCGTTGTACAAGAAATACAAAATTTAATCAGAAAGTATGAGCTAGGAAAGACTGACCAAATCGCTAAAAAGAGAAGGAAAAATAAGGAATTACACTTGAATTCTCAAATAGGAGAATATGATATTGACTATGTGGTCCTCGAATTAGGATCGGAGGTCAATGTCATGACGAAGCAAACTTGGGCACTGATGGGAAAACCAAAGTTGATCTATTCCCCTATCAGGCTCAGGATGGCTAATCAACAAGCTGTCAACCCCTTTGGACGATTGGAACATGTCCCTGTGGACATCGATGGAGTAATAACATTTCCAGATTTTGAGGTAATTGAGATAGTTTATGACAACTGCCCTTACCTTGTGCTGTTAGGAATTGATTGGGCCTTCAATAATTCCATTGTGGTTGATTTAAATAAGAGACGTATGAAATTTGAAAAAGATGGCCTTAGGGTCATTTCACCCTTAGATCCAGATGAAGGTCAACGATACACAGAGCCCATCATAGAAGAAGACTGATATGAATTGGAAAACATATATTGTTAAGGTCCTAACCCGCACTTAGGTAGATCAATGTATTCGGATGTAATAAAGGTCAATATTAATAAGACCTTTCAATAAAATAGAATAAGGCGGATGTAAGAAGACCTAATAGAAGCTTCCGCTTCTAGAAGGATCTTCCT
>SNQJ01S0145382.1:0-17407 GCA_010110895.2 Picea sitchensis | reverse complement strand
GTCCACCACTTAAATGATTAAATATAAAAATATGACCACCACTTAAATGAAGATTTATTTATATGATTATAAAATACAAAGGTAAACCACAACCCACTAAAAATGGAAAACTTCATTAATATAGTTAATTTGGAGGCTAGTAAGTAATAAAATTATTTAACGTACGGGAGTAATAAAAGTTATGAACTTAATAATAAAATGAAAAGATTAACTACATTTACTTTTTGGTTTAAAAAAAAAGAAGGGAAGGGATTAATAAAAATAGGGAAATGAGCCTTTTAAAAAAAATAAAAAAAATAATTTTGTGAGAAATGTGGGGGATGAGTGACACTTGTAAGACAGAGAATTTTGAGGGTTTTTCATTAAAACTTAAATTTAATATGATTTAGGGAAAGGGGGCTCAAAAATCCAGAAGAAAAGAAAGGGGGAGGGGAGAAAAGGGGAGGATGGGCTGTTAGGTAGGGTTATGCTGCCGAATTTGGACTGGACTGATTGCTTGTGAGGAGTTGGGATTTTCTCAGCTGGGATTAGAGTGGTAGCTCGGTCGTGGAGGCGAGCTGGGAAGCTAGGCATATCCTCTGGTTTGTGTGTGGCCCCTTTGCGTCTCGGGGGGCTAAGGGGGAAGCAGAGTACCCCTAGTGTTTGGTTGGGAGGTACCGGTGTAGTCTCTATGGTCGACGAGTGGGAGAGGCATGGAGCAGGATCGACACGGATGGCGGACGATACCAGGAGAAAGAATTCAGGAAAAGGTACGCTTTATGGTTGAATGGTAGACGAATGAAAGATTTATGTTTTGGATCTGGTTGAAATATTTGGTTTTCATACTTAGACAAATTTCATTGTGTAAGGGGTGAGAAAAATAGATTACCTCTGCTGTTTAGATTAGATAGTAGATGGAAAAGAATAATTTCTCTGCGTTGATAATATAGAATCTCTCTGTGTTTTGGTTGGGGGTTCTCAACGATTTAATGGTTACATGTTTCTGCATTGGGTTGTTTATCCCAGCGCTGGTTGTAAAAGGAATATTTCTCTGCGTTTTTATTTCCTAGTTGATGTATTTACTGTGGGCGTTTTCTCTGACTACGGGCATTCCCATTTGTGACTGGGCTGTTTTATATATTATAGCTGGCATTTTTACTTTCCGTGGGTATAGACAGAGGAGGCGTCAAGAGAGGAAGAACCTAGAGATATAAAAACCCAGAGCCCTTACCTTAGCATACCTCCCTGTACCGGCTGCTTTCACGGAATCAAGTCAACCTGTTCCGTCATCGTATGCATGTGTTTCAGGGAGTAATGTTTTTACATCCCACCAATATTCACATCCACCAAGAAAAATGCGTTTGATTCTTGTGTAAGGGCCTATAAGGCGGTTTTAGGCCCACGGGGTTTGCGTGGTCTTACCTATAAGCAAGCCCTCTAGCGGGTTATTCTTCCCGTCGTCAGGGCACTGAGCGCGTTTCTATGCTTTTGTCCGTCCAAGCGTTTCCATACTGCACCGACATACATTTGTATAAATCCCTAATTTTATAGAGTGATGAATGCTCCAAGGGTGGTTAATGCATTTCATGTGTATCTCAATAGGTGGAAATCTGTTTCCTTGGTCCTGTCTCATGGCTTTCTGATCAGTTCAGTTGGATATGGCCAGTGATTCCTTCAAATGGGGTATGTAAGCCAGTTTCATGGGTCAATCGCTCACTCTGGTTGATTGGAAATGTGTTGTGTTATCGTGCATTCATTATTGTCTTGTCTTCAGTGGCATGCATGTATTATTGCATTGTATGAGTGGCTTTGTATCGAGCTTATCGAAATATAAATAGATATATGTATATATTTATTTATGCAAATCTAGTGCATCAGTAGGAGCCTGACAACAGTTCGGATGCGTGGGTATTGATGGCCGACCTCGAATTTTTCTTAAATTGCATGAGTAACCTTCTGGATGTGGGCACGGTCGAGGTCGTACTTCCAGTAACCCTTTTGACGACTGTATGGAGGACCCACAAGCCTTCGGCAATAATTGTTAAATCTGGAACTACAGATTCACCCTTCCTTCTCCCAGAAATTGCGATTGATGGTTGGGTGACCTTTGATTTAGCTGTAATTGATTTAATTGATAATGAATAATGGTTCGAATGTCAGTGAATAGCAGAAATTTAATTACACCTGTGCGTCCGACTGTTGGGACCGAAAATTCAATCACGCCTGCATGTCTTGTTGATAGGACACAAATTTCCACACCTGGGCGTCTTGCTTTGGCGACTGATTTTTTTTATTTACTGCCGAATCTTTGTTGGTTATGAGGTGTCTTTATTTGTTATTGACCGGTTTGTGTTGGAAGCAAGAGCTCATGATTATACCTTATCATGAGATTTTATTATGGGAATACTTAAAGGTAAGTGTGTATAAGATGAGACTTACATGGATTGACCTGTCTGATATCTAGTCTATCTCTTTAATTGATATTAGCCTCATGAATACATGCAAGCCACTTGACTTTAGTCGAACCACCAACCAGTTAATTCAACACCCAATTTTTGAGATTGAACCTTGTGAAGTTGAATTTAATAACTAAGACCATGTTCCAATTAGAGCCTGCATTTTGCAACCTTATTTTAAGGTTATTTGCTAGGAAAACATAAGGTGGTTAAGTAAATAATTGTTGAAATTAATTGCTTTTAGTAAGGTAAATTGTTGGGATTGACATGCATGTATTTTATCTTACAGAAAATTAGTATGTAGAGGAGAAGCTCTTGGAAATCCTGGTGCCTATGTATGTTGACATTATTCAACTTACCAACCATAACTAATCTTAAGTCTTGTCTCCTAAAGTTATTTGATATACTAACTTGGGAAGTAAGGAAATCTTGGTGTCCTTCAGGCTAAGTTAACAAGTGATCATAAGAGATGTTTTTATGTTGGATATTGGAAAATCCTTCCTTATGGAGAGCATTAATTCATCTATATTGATTGTAGCATATGATCAAAACTGTAACTGACACATCTTTAATTAATGTTACTTAATGGAATTACACTATATATATGTTGGCTTTTAGTAAGTAAAGAATTGAGACTCACTAGACACTTCTTTACTTGTGGCGTTAATTGAGATTTGTCATGTTAAAATAATGGTTATAGATTGTGGGCATTAGGACTACAATTACAACAATCTTGAATGATTAAACCCTTTTTCTCTCAGTATAAACTTTAATACGCTATGATGGAATCGATGATCATAGACTCAGTTGTTCTAGCTAGATGCATGATTGATTGATGATGATGGAATGATTTAGAGCTATATTAGTACTGCGTGGTTAATTAAAGTTAATGTATGATGGTTAACAGTAAGAAGTACTCTCACCCTTGGTTAAATGGAATGTGGTTGATAGAATGAATCTTAGTTAATCATTGATGTTGGTAGATTTAAGCATTTTTAGTTTGGTATTGATGGTGTCGGCGGGATGTAGACACCTCCATGTTCCTCAGAACAGTCGCCAGCCCTAAGACCTTAAATGGTTAAAATCGATGGGAACCTGGGCTTGAGCGTTGATTTTGTGTCTTGGAGGTCCTAACCATTGCAGGGTAGGACGGGCGGGTAGTAAGTCTTGCTTATTTCTGAGTGATGGTCGTTAATGCTTGCAGTTACCGGTTGTGCGCCTTGTGTCTTCTTGTTGTGATCATCGTGGTTGCATCTTGTTAGTCATCGGGTGGCGACGTAGAGTCAAGTGTGTCTGTTTCCCTTCTACATGCGTGCACACACTTCTAAAACAAAAAAAAAAAAATTCACCTGTTATCAGAGTTGTTTTCGTAACGAGGAGGGTCGTTACAGATACAATCCATCTTAGGGAGTGGGTAGTTGTCCTTGAGGGATACTCTTTTCAAGTTCTGAAAATCCACACCCAACCTTATTTCATTTCTCTTTTTCCTTACAGGCACCAGGCTGGAAACCCATTTCGAAAATCTTAAAGAAACAATAATTTTGTCTTCAAAGAGTTTCTTTACCTCTTTTTCAACTAGCGGAAACAATAGGGGATTGATCCATCTTAGATTTTTCTTGAAAGGTTTTTGATATTCTTTGAGAGGAATTCCGTGCTGAATCACTTTAGTGTCGTAGACTTTCAAGTCATCATAACTCTAGGAGAAAACGTCAGGAAAATATTTCATGAGTCTGATGTAGTTCTTCTTGACCTACGGACTAAGTGTCTTTGACAATTTGATTATCCTTGGATTCTTCTAGGTCCCGATGTTGCAATCCTTGATGTTCTCATCGTTCACAGTGATATTGGGATTTCTAGCTACATCATTTTCATAAAAATACTTTTCCAATGGAACTAATCCCTTGGGGATGATGTTATTTTTTAGCTGCACTATGTCCCTCCCAAATATATGATTCTGAAAGGGGTCATCGTTACTACGCACAACCACACTTCCATCTTCGTCGCAACATCACTCATCATCAATGTTCATGTTGGTGAACTCATCGCTCATTTGGAGAAATATCTCCACTTTTTTGTCATCTTCAAACATCTGCCAATACTTGATATTATCGGGTATATTCTGTCGGTGTTTGAATTCGATCTCATACTTTCTGTTGGGAAAAATCAGAATTTTAAAAACTGAAGCCGAGGTGGATAGGGCATCCACAATTTGATTCTCCCCCTTTGGGATCGCTGAAAAATTGTACTACGTGAATTATTCAAGGAGGTCTAGCACTAGATTCCCATATTCTCTCATTTTGGGCTGCTTGGACTAGTATATACCCTTCACTTGATTTATGACAAGCTCAGAATCTCAATGCACCGCTATCCTCTTTGCACCCAACTCTTTCAACGTTCTCAGACACAAAATTAGTGCCTCATACTCTGCCATGTTATTTGTACAATCAAAGGCGAGTTTGTAATAAAAGAGTTTTGATCCTACCTCGGGAGGATTTATCCATACACCAACCCCTGCTCCTTCCTTACTAACGGAGTTGTCGAAGCTCATGTTCCACATCTCGTTCTCCACATGGTTACTTGGGTCTGCGCATTGTTCTTCTCGTTGCATGACTTTATCCTTGATAGTCATGACGAACGTCAACTCTTCCCCTTAAAAGCTCAGGTCATTGTAAAATATGGAGGAGCCGATCTCAGTGTCGACGAAGTAGACAGGGTGGTTATTAGGCTGGGTCTTTCTACTTACCATGTATTTGAGAAACACCTCTCTGTAAAATCATCTCTCTTGGCTGAAAACTGAGATAGTGGCATACACCATATCCATCTGGAAGGTTCCCTTCAATTTCGCGGACCACAATCTGGATAATAGTATGCCAAATTTAGGGGGAATTTCAACCACAATCACGTCCATAACCAGATTCTTGGAAGTGATTTGGGTCAACGACATGACCAAATATTTGATCAGACCCAAGCATTTCACTTTCCTCGAGTCGAAGGAGAAAATATATTTATAGGGCCTGGTGATTTCCAAACCTAACTCGTCCATGACCACTTTGGGCATGAGATTGTGTGATGTGCCTGAATATAGCATGGAGTTATGCAAAGTCATGTCATGGATTTTGAGGATGACATAGAAAGGGGGAACGTCCTCAGTATCGTTCGTTTCTTCCACGTACATACCAAACAAAATGGCAGGGTGATCGTCTTGTACATTCAGGGTATCAGGGGTCTCTTCCATCTTTAACATTTTAATAATCTGATCCCGATACTCTCCTTTTTTGATGATCTTGTTGAAAGCAACAAAGATTTTAATCTTGGACATTTAATTTTTAAATTTAAAGGGGGGGGGGACGTTATCTACCTCTTTGATGCCCGTCTCCCAGATCGCCTCCAATGCTTTCTTTAAAGCCTCTTTCTTAGACTTTCCCTTTTCTGTCGCACCCTTGGCCAGGTTGTCTTTCTTTGGTTGGCTCATGGAAGGGGTGTTCGCTTGAGGTTCCTTTGCGAGATTCGTCTGCTGAGGTTCTACAGATGCATTTCTACTTCTGAGGTTGTATTTCTTTTGAAACTACATGATGGAATTGTGATACCCTTTCTTGAATTCCTTTGTTTTCGAATACAACGTGTCATCAGTTTCCAGCATAATACCATCCTCTACATCCATGAATCGGTCGTGCTTCCTTTTTGTCAAGAACACGTGTGTGTTCGTGTCGTCGCAACAATGCATATGATCTTGGATCATTTGATCAAAATATTCATTGGTGTAATTGGTTTGGAACAAAGGCCTTATTTGTTGATCGCCCTGGTCTCTCTTCTCCCTCTACTTGATCTGCGAGACAATACCCCTTATAAATTTCTGATTCCTGGGTTGGAAATCATTTTGTTCTCAGGAGGTGGGCTTGTTTTCAATGGACATCCTTTCCATCAACTTCTCGATATTTTTCATCATTAAGTCGAACTTGTTGTTCGACGATCGAGAATTCGAGGGATGCACATATCCTTGGGGCTTCTTTCCATTTTTATCAAATTTTTGTTTGATTTTCCCCGATGCTATAAGATTTACTTTGACTTTGATTGCATCACTCATCATGGTACCCAGATTAGCATATATCCTTTCCCTCAGAAACAAGGTGAAATCACTGCCAAAAAATTCGACATATCACAGTTGTGCGGCTCTGGGAGACATCTTGACTTCTGCGAATATTGAGTTGTATACCTTCATGAAACAGGCCGAGAAATCTTGCACCGTCTCCTCTGGCGCTCTCTTCATATTTTTGTACTATGTTAGTAGTTGCAGAGGATTCTTTTTGTCTCCCCATTTGGTAAGGAACGATGTTTTAAACGATGTGAAGTTGGGAATGCTTACTGCTTGAAAGGACTTAAACCACTTCCTAACCTCCTCTGAAAGACTCTGCACAAACAACCTCATCTTCATGTCTTCATGATCCACTTCTTCTAGGTCAACAAAATCATTGAACCAATCCAAGTGATTTTGGTCTGAGGTGTTACCCTCAACATCATATAACTTGATCCTCTAGTTGTAGTTTTGGGGAAAATCATGTAGTTGGGCCAGCAGGGCAAGGGGGGCGAATCTGGTGGCCATGCTCTTGGGTGGTTTGGGATTTTCGGGATTATCTGAGTGCGGAATGCGACAACTTGCAGGATTTTCTTTGGTATCAGAGATCAAAATCTCTTCTCATCAAAGACTATATCATCCAAGCTGGTTACCGATTTAGACCTGAACACGGCTTGCTCGAACATGGTATGAAATCAAGGTCGTCAATGATTTTTACACCATCTTTGGGTAAGGATAAGTTTATGTCCAGGCAATAGAAAGGGTTTGACGCCTGCTCCTTCACCCTACGCATAATTTTCTTGGGATCATACACAGGCGCTATAGGGTCTAGGTCAGGGTTGGCTTTGGTATAAATTGTCTTTGGAGATAGGATTTCTTAGTCGCGCTACTCTATGCTACTGGTATCTTTTACTGGAGTTTACAGGGTAAATATTTCAGCCAATGTAAATGTTTGGCCCACTGTTACCCTCAGGGGTCAAAACTATATCTTTAGTCGTTCTACCAGGTAAAAATTATTCAATTTCGTCCTCGACAATGACGCAAAAATGTTAGCACTTTCTAAACTCGTTCGACTGAGAAAACAAATGACAGAGGTAACCCAAAAACCAACTTTAAGGCCATAAACTAGCCTTTTTGACCTAGAGAGGGCTCTGTCTGAGACTTCGTCTCAACACAGGTTATGGCTTTGAAATGTCAGCTAGATTTAACACGTTCATACAATATTTCTGGTTCTATTGGCAAGAGGGTGCAAGACCTTGGGCCATGGAGTCAACTTTCAGAAAATGAGAGAAACAAATGAATTCGTAACTAAAACGCGAGAGGATAAAGGCTAAGTAAGAAACCGTCTTTCAGTTCAAAATCGTTGTGTGTGGTGGGAGAAGAACACATAAAGAAACTCAGAGCACCACTGAAGATGAATTCCGTGTTCACTTAGAAGAAAACACAGTCGTCTAAATGGCGAAATATAGAGCACTGCACGGTGAATTATAGACTTATAAAAACGTTCTGATTTAGACAATATACATGCATGAATATGAAAGACACATGAATCACATACATATGAGGGGATACAATACATCAAACCACTACCATTATAATGTTTTCATCAAAATCTCAGGACCTTTGCATTAAAATTCAATCGGGTTCAAAATTACATTCAAAATTCACTGTCTACATTCCTTTTCCAACCAACCTGACTTACATAAAAAAGGTACAATATATAGAAAAAGATGTGTCACTTCGGCTTCCTTGTCCCCCAACTACCATCCCTAGAAATTAGTCTCAGATTATTCCATGCCAAATGACCCTTTGGATGGTACTTTACTAAGAATAGAAACTCGATAGTACCAAATCATACAATAGCTGATGCTTTTACCATGATATCTCGATCATCAACAATATCTCATCATTAAGGAATTACGCATTGGTGTTTTTCCTTTGACAGGTTATCGGGAAGATCAAGTGCTTTGACAGACTCCCACCATCAGTGTAACGAATTCGATTGCTGTCGCGCAATCATTTGCTGAGGTGTGCATGTGGCGAGTAATCGTGCACTGTCACTGGCATTTCCAAGATGACAATGCCAGTAAGGGGACAACACTCTTATCCAAAATTGTCACATGGGTACACATTAGAGTTCCTGCTTCCCAACAGGAAAAAAGACACGGGGAGGAGAAATCTTGTGCCATGTTCGAAAAGACAAAACCGGGTTGATCAATTAAGCTTCTGGCTTCATCTACAATCTTGATGTTCAAAGTGTTTTCCTGAGAGACCAGTTGCGCCTTTCCATATTATTTACTTGTCTTCACAAAACCACGTTCCTTTTCAGCTTCGTTTGAGCATTGGATAGAGTTGCGCAAACATTTTCCATGGTCGATTCACACTCTCAGAAGTGCTCTGCAATTATATCCTCTGACATTCTATGTGTCTGGCATAGATGAATGATAGTGTCTTGCGCTTCTCTGAGCTGCCTCTTAAGCCAAGTTGCATTCCCTTATCGGCCCTATGTTGTTGATGTCTCGATGGTCCTTTTTTCTAACTGCTTCCTCAACTCCCTATTCTCCTGGTACAACTTAGCAATAGCAAGATGTGCTTTCTTTAGCTGCTGCGATGACTCACAAATATCCATGTCTTCAACATCCAACCTTCTTCGTCTGGCATAGATCTCTCACTTTGGACCTTCGACAATTTCCAACCGAATAACGCGCATGAGTAATTCCTTAGTGACCTATTTTGGGCGCGACTCGCTTGGGGCTTGGGCCTTCCGAGTCTCTCTGTTCTTCCTTGGTCTACCTCTTTTCTGGGGTATCGACTGTTGTATGGAAGAGGTTTCCAATGTCTTTTATTTCTATGCATCCCTTCCTATTTTTGCCTCTGCGCTGTGTGATGTTACTTTTCCCATTGGTAGAGAGGAGTCTCCTTTGGGGTCCCTAGGAATTTCGGTTGCAAGTAGGAATGAATTCCAACTCTTTTCCAATTGCCTCAATTTCTCAACTATCAACAATTTGATTAGCGAGATATGAGATAAGTTCTTCTTCGGTTGGTTTTCTTTAGCTTGGACACTGTCTGCCATTTCTTGGAGGCTTTGATGTAAGAATAAGGGCATGTTAAATGGTCCCATCTTGTGAAATGCATCAACAAAATGATGTGGTGTGGGTGTATTTTGTCAGATCTTCTTTCATAGGTGAAATATTTTCTAATTATCATCAAGAGTTTTCGAAAAGGCTCATGTAGATATCGACTTGGAACACCCATTTCAAATTTCTCATTTAAACAATTTTTTGTGAGGAACTCCTCATAGAATAGTGCATTCAAAGGAATGCCTTTATACTACCTTTCACCACGTGGAGGGATCTGCGTCCCGGCTGACAAAGTTTCCTTTGTCACCTGGAATGTGATTCCTGCAATCACCACGTAGAAAACGTCGAATGTGAGTGTGAATTGTTCTGCCAGCCTTACATTGTATCCTTGGATTTTCTTACAATAGAGAATGCACCGACCTGTTCAAAATATGCTTTGACATCCGGGTATTCATTTACCAATGCCAAGCTTTTAGGTTCAGATCCCACAGTTTTTCCATTCCGTGCCCATTTCTTTATGTTCTGGGATGTCTCCATGGTGCAATGCGTGTTTGTTCTATGCGCGTGGTAGATTTTAGACAAATCGAACGTGATAGTCTTGCCCGACCCAGTTTGTGACGCGGCTAATGGAAATCAGATTTCCCGCAGTGAGAAACTCAGGGCTTGTAGAAAAAGTTATAGACGACACATAAACTCGGCTGAAAAATAGAATACATGTAGAGCGACTGGAATTTGAAACTAGATGAGTGAGGGATGGAATCATGAAAGGGGACATTGAATCCATTGTGATGAGAAGTTTGAAAGCGGGATGAATATTTGCGCAGCACATTCGCGCGACGGGTACAATTCAGAGTGTGTGAAGTACTAGTTATAAGAGTTGAAGAGTATACATGATATGGGCACTGTGATTTCTTATCCTTTATAACTTCATAATGAGGTGATGATGGTAGTTATATTCGTCGACGTGACCCTAACTATAACAACTTGCTTCGGCCTTTGGCACATAAGACCTTCTCTTCTGACAGGACCCAACCTTTTGGGAAAAGACCTTTATCATTTAAACATATTTGGTTTTGACGTCCATTCCCAACCCCAAGGGCCAACCCGACCACTTGCTGACTTGGACCCATTTTTTTTTCGGTACCTGACCTCACACGCTTTAACACACAGACTATGACTCAACTAAGACTGACTCTAACTAAAATATGATTGTGATAACATGAGAAATGGGTGCAGTGATGACATGTGAATGTATGAATTACCTGTGGGTGCCTCTGAAGAGGGTGAGCTGCACCTTGTCATGGATGAAAATGTTTCCAATCCCATTCAATTCCTTTTATTTTTTTTATCTTGTTTCTTTTTCTTTCAGGAGACTAGTTAGGGGACACTGCCCTGTCATGGTGACCAGTGGTGATAATGTTACCCACAAGAATTTCACGGAGATGAGAAGGATGGCTCGCGATGAGACCCTCTTTATATTGTCTATGCCACAAAGATCCACTACCCTGGTGTGGTGACCATATGAATCATAGTGTCATACCTCTACATACCCATGGACATAGTAGGCTGGATCATGATGAGACCCCCTATCCTCCAACTAGGTCTTGATTTTATTATTTTATGGGTCCCTCTGTTTCTTGCTGAGAAGCCTTTTATTTCTTTATCGGGGATCCCTAGGCGAAGTATCTGAAGGTTTTGTTATTTTGGATTTTATCTTTTTCCAACTACTTTTACCCTCTGTGCCTTTAGCCCCTTCTTCTTGCAAGGTAAGGTACAACCCTTTTATAGCTTGGAAAACCCAATGCCTTAACCAATGTAGGGGATGGATGAGAGAGGAAAAGATGAAAAGTGATAAGTATGGTGGGAATGGACGATGACCTTAAATGAACCCACCCAGTGGAAACTCAAACCCTATGGGAACCAACTTTCTAGGGAATCCTATCATTCCCCCCAGGTGTGGACAAGTGGAAATGCATAAGGTCCAAGAACACGTCAAAAGTAAAAAGAATTAAATGCACATATTCAAATGTTTTGAGATTCAGAGTGACACATACCATGGTACCCATACTCATTACCTCATGGAGAAAGACCCATTGTTTCTGAAGGATCGGGCCGATGGGATGGATGCTGCTGCTGCTGACAAGATGGAGGCATTGAAGAAGAAGGATGGGCCCTCTAGGGCCATGCTCAAGTCAATATGGCTCTTGGTACTCCCTGTCTAGGTCTTGTGGGCCTCGAGACATAATCTCTTTAGTTATCCCTAGGCTAGGGGATAACATCTGGCTCCTACTTGGGGACATGTGCTCACCATTGAGAACATGAGAACCTCAATAACTATGGCATGATCTGTGACCTGCTTGATCTCAATAAAAATCATTAGTAATCATTTGGGGTGGTGATATCACCCCTGGATCATATATGGTACATAAAATGAAAGTAAGCATGCATATTTACAAATGGAAATACAACTACTTTAATATGAAATGTAGATGGTATATACAATGAATGCAAACGCCTACATACTTACCTCTACTTACCTTTTGGTTGAATGGTAGGTGTAGTCAAATAGCCAGTGAAATCATCCTAGCAATGTCTCATAATAACTACCTCTGTGCTTGATCATAAACCAAAACAATGATAAGTTAAGCACAAAAATAACATGAGTTAGAGAATGTTTTGTATCCTTGGGAATCATAAAGTCTAGCTCATGGAGGCGGGTGGGAGGGACAAAATGGTGCCAAGTCATACTCCCAGGAAAGTGCTCAATCCATCTCAGAAAGGGATCGTTAAAAGTAAAAGGTTCAATAGACCGACCCAAAGAGTCAAAAGGTTTGCTACCTCATACATCTTCACAATCCGAGGCCTAAGAAGGGATTAGCAAGAACCTTGAGGATGACTAAAAATTTCTTAAGGGGAAGCTGGAAGACTGTGATAGTAAACTTATTCTTAAGGTACTCAACCTTTCCCTAAATTCCAAAATGAGGGTTTTTCCTACAGAAGACTTGGGATAAGGGACATGTTTCTAAACCATACCTTTAGTGACATAGAAAGGTAAACTAATCAAAGGGAGGTGGAAAATCTTATCACAAGTATCCTACTTCATGCAAGCAACTTCCTCACTGTTATCAAGATCTTAGCCCAATGATGGTTGATAATTTTCTTCATAGATTAAATCCAAGTGCTCAAAGGAACAATCATCAAAGTCCTCAAGGTATGACCAAAAAATATTAGGAGAGCATAGCATCAAGTCATCCTTGGGTGTCTGAAAAAAATTTGTAATCATGTCATGTCCTTGTTGCCAAATGTCAAATTTATTAGTAACTTCATGTGATAATGGTAAAGGAAAATTTTGGACGTGACCCTCAATGTTCAAAATGGGATCCCCATCATATCCAATCACATCCCAATTACGCTTCTCGACATGTATGAACCCTTCAATATTATCAACAAAATCATCATCTTCATTATAGCATGAAGGGGTAAAAACATGCAACACTTCTTCACATTCCATATCATAAGATAAAGAATCATTAAAAATTTGGAAAGGGAAACAACTCACCTTGCTTACTTCTTCTTGTGCATGAGTTTCAAGTATTTGGATAACTTCATCAAATGGAAGACTTGCTTCTACATCTTCAACTTTATAAGAAGGAGGGTTTGTCTTGTTCAAAGGTTCCCTTTCTTCTTCCCTCTCTTAATCACAAAATAAAGAATTATCAAGAACCTGAAAAGGAAAGTGACTAACCTAATCCTCTTCTTGTTTTGTAGGAGAAATAGGCTTGTGGATGGCTTCATCATAGGGAGGAGCACATATCGATGCTTCATCATCGTGTTTGATATCTCCAAGCTCTCTCTCTTTAACCATATCTTCGTTATCTTTAGTAGAAACATGAGTAAATTCTTTCCCTTCCTCATGGGATTAGAAAACCTCAATAGGATCGCTCTCCTTAACCTCTTGTTGGTTGATGACTTGTTCCATTCTTTCAAATATATAAAGGGAAATTAATCTCTCTAGACTAAGGGTATCTATGGTACCTTTGGGGTCATCAACTTTGGTTCCTAGAGAGAAGATGTGTTTTATCTTGGACAAAGAGATATTCTCCTTGATTTGCATGGACATGTAATAGGCATCATCGATTGTTTTTGGACCCTTTTTATTGAGGAGGAACCCTAAATTCACTAAGAGTGCATTGGTATAGAGATACACAAGGTACTTTTCTCGAGGATGATGGAGTCTAGGATTCTGATATAGAAAGTTCTCAAACCTATCCTAGAAATATCTGATAGTCTCATTCTCAGTTTGTTTTATATAGTCGATTCGTTTCAGTAACGTTTGGATATATTATAATTTAATACCCCATATTTTGAGAAACGTTTCCTCTAACTGGTCCATAGATGTGATGCTAGCATCACAGAGATTTTCATACCATTTCCTAGCATTGCCATGAAGAGTGGCAGAAAAAAGTTTCATTGCCAAATATTCAACATCATCACTGATAGGATGGAGTTGAAAAAAATCCCAAAAATCACCCATGTGATAGTTGACTCTCTCCCCATCACCACCAATGAATCTAGGGATCCATTTCTCATACTTCGGGGGCATTTGTCGAGGGCATCCTGAGATTTTACTCATGTCTAAAGGTTTGAAGTTTCCTGGGTCACATTGAGAAGTCATGGTTGGTTTTGTCATTAGTGGAGTCGCCAAATAATTTTCTCAAAACTATCAAATGGATGAGGGGATCACCCTCAATGGAGTCACCTGGTAAGCTTTGAAAAGTAAAGGATTTTAAGGAAAGTCTTACCGAAAAGTGACGTCTTTGAGGAGAATAGACTGAGTGTTCCCCGACAACAATGCCAAAATGTTATTGCTCAATTTGTACTTATTCCAAAGATAAAGGTTAAGGGAAGAAAAATTGGCATAACAAGAGGTTATCCTATCACTGTCACCTCAACAAGATACCTCTTTCTATTTATGGTTGATGGCACAAAGGAGATGTCCCCGATGATCTGAGGGTTTGAGAAGGAAAAGGTTAAAGTGTCTATAAAAGTATCCCCTCTCACAAGTCACATTGATCAGAAAGTCCCAATGTTTTAACCATTGAAGTAATGAAGTTCTTAGATGTACCTTCCCAGAACCAAGTAACAAGAAAACAATATTTTTTTCAAGTACAACTTGCTGTTAGTACTTCATAAAACCATGGACTTATCAATAAAAGAAATAGTTGATATATGATGAAACAAACTGAATTTTATAACAATAGTGTTTATAAGATGATAGATTCACAATAAATTCCTTGAAAGATCTTCACAATGAAAACAAATAATCACTCAATAATAACAAAGTACTAGCATTTGTCAAAAGCTAATTAGGCAGTGTATAAATCAACTTTACAATTGCTTTTAGGTGCTTTTAATGCTGCAATAGATGGTTGTAGCTTACTTTTGTAACAACAAGTAGGTTAGTACATTAGTCTATTCTAGGGTTAAGAAAAGTTACTATAGATATTGAGGTAAACTTTTTGAGAGTAGTTCTTACTCATGATTTTGGTCATCATGATGATCTATTGATGATGGCGTACTCAGTCTCTTCATAGGAACTTTTCTTGAGAAAAGTTACTTTCTTCTCTTTCCAGAAATATCATTTTTGAAAGAGGTTCGCAGGATGCTAGTATATTTGCCTGCGAGAATGCATGATTCTCGCAGGCTGCATTAAGCCAGGGTGCGATAAGTTCGCACTGTAATGAACTGCTAGGGTGAGAACTCTTTCTTAAGCAAGGAAAAAGATGAAATATCGAAGTTTCTAGAAGGGAATCTTCTAGAAGGATGAGATGGCATTCGAGTGGTTATCCTAGTACTGGATTCCCTGATATTTTGGGATCATTCTTATCCAAGTAACCAATTCATTCTCTCCTATATATTGAGGGGATTCTCATGGAAAAGGTTAGAAGCAAACAAGGTTAAGAAAGACATTGGAGAATTGGTGAAGGATTGAAGCTTGAACAACAGGTTGAGAAACTACAGCAAAAACATCATAAGGGTTTTGATTTTCTTCATGCAAGTGAGAAAGTGTGTGTGTCAGAGTCAAGGGCCATCGAAAGGAAGTTTGCGACATCAAGGCTCAGGTTGTAATCTTTACTTTCCATCAATATGATACAGTAATATGTCCCTTTCCCATAAAACTATCTTCACTTTATTGTATAATTCCTTGATCATATACATAGATTGATTGTTGAATATATTGAGTTGTCTTCACTCCGATTGGTTTGAGTTGTCTTGGTCTTGACTGCACAAGAGCAGTGGAGCGAATCTGGAACAACAAAGACCATAGGAAGCGATTATAAGGTATGTTACTCGTTCTTGCCTCCTACTTAATTCAATAGTCGAAATCTAGGGAAAGAGTATTATTCTGTCTTGATTTGTTCTAGATCTAGGTGGATCTAGGGAGATCGATTTGTGTCCGCACTTACGGATTTATCCAATAACAAAATTGGTGACTCTACTGGGGACCATCCCATTTTCTTTGTGGCTTTTGATATTTTTCTATGGCCATTTTCTCTGGTTTCACTTTTCTCCTATTTTATCAATCTCCGAGTCTTCAGGATATCCTGATAGACCCTCTGGGTCCAGAAGCCTTTTTTAATTTTACTTCATTTTTCAAATTTTTGACTATGTTCAGGAATTCTCGCACTGCACTTCATTGCAGCCTGCGAGAATAGGTAGAGTTCACACTCTGCCCGTAGCTTTCAGTGCGAGGTTCTCGCACCCTGCTCAAGGGTCACCTGCGAGAATTAGTGATTCTCGCACTCTGTTATATTGCTTGCCTACGAACATCATTTTTCAAAATTTGGATTTGAGTTTTTGGTTTTTCTCACTGCCCAGATCAGTTTGATTGCCTCTTATGAGTTTTTTGGACCTCTGATTGATATATTTCTTGCTTTAGTTTGCATGCGTAAACAGTCTTAGGATTTCAAGATTTTTCTTATCCTTAGTGTCTTGACTTTCATTTCTTGACTCTTCTTGGCAAAACCATTCTCTCTGACTTCAGATTCTGAGTGTGTTGGATTAGTTGAGAACCAGTGATTGGTTGAAAGTTGAGTACTTAGTCTTTCTCTTTTGCTTATTGGTTTGAAAGATCATTTTCTAGTGTAATTGAGAAGACTACTTTGGTTTTCTCTTTATTTTTGCTTTCATTGAAAGAGTTGATTGGGTTGGTTATTGTTTGATTCTTTGCTTTTGATTTTCTGTATTCTCATTGGCATAGTGAGGATCCTTTTTGGAAAGTGAACAAAAGTATTTTCTTTCAAAATATTATTTTCGTTTTAGAAAACTTTGGAAATCAAATTATTGATATTGTTGAAATATTTGAAAAAGACATAGAGTATTGTCATTTGCTAAACGATTTTTTGTGTTGGCATTTGAAAGGAAATTTTTCATTGTAGTACAGGGTTGATTTGAAAAACTTTCTCTCTCTCCCATACATAGGATTCATTGAATGAAAAGCTATATATTTCATTTTCATCCTTGCATGGTTTGGGTCAGAGTCATACAACATAAGTTTCATTTTCGTTACCTTTGAGTAAACAACAACTCTTAAAAACATTGCGTAATCATAAAATTTATCTAGTAACTCTTTTCTAGGGATCTTTTACACCAACATTTAGCTAGGCTAGCGCTTTGGAGTAGGAAGAGAGCTACACTCTCCAAAATCACAAAACACACAATAGCATCTTGTGTTAGGGAGTGTTAAATTCCATTTGCAACGTCTTGTCCTGGGAAGCCCTTCTCACACAAGGGTCAAACATTAGGTCACATTGATATCG
>SNQJ01S0145381.1:4662-22567 GCA_010110895.2 Picea sitchensis | reverse complement strand
GACTGGAAAGACCATATGGTGATGGAGTATGCAGAGGATCAGTTTTCATGCCAGCTACTGGACGAACAGGTACAAGATGAATATTTCAAGGTTATAAATGACCTCATCTACTACAAAGACCGAATCTTCTTGGTTCCTGGTTCGATATTCAAGGCTAAAGTATTGTAGGCGTTCCATGACTCACCAATGGAAGGACATCAGGGAATCAACAAGACGTATAGGCAGGTGAGAGAAAGGTTCTCTTGGAAGGGTCTCAAGGAGGATGTGATTAAGCATGTCAAAGAGTATACTACATGTTAGGCAAACAAGAATGAGCACACGCACCCACAAGGACTCTTGCAACCCTTGCCCATACCAGAGCACAAGTGGGAAACCATATCCATGGATATCATCACTGGACTGCAAAAGACACAAGGGAAGGACTACATATTTGTAGTGGTGGACAGATTAACAAAGTTTGCACATTTCTTCGCCATAGCTACTGACTTCAGTGCAACACATGTGGCTGAACTGTTCTTCAGGGAGATTTTCAGGTTGCACGGCCTACCCAAGACCATTGTCAGCGATAGGGATAGCAGGTTTATGAGTACTTTCTGGCAGGAGTTATTCAGGTTGGTTGGTACGACCTTGACCCCTAGCACCATATATCACCCTCAGACGGATGGACAGACAGAGATAGTCAACAAATGGGTGGAGGGCTACCTCAGAAACTATGTGGTGGGGAAACATAAAGAATGGGCCAGATGGTTGCATCTGAAAGAGTATTGCTACAACACCACCCAACACATGTCCATTGGCATGTCACCATTCTGAGCCTTGTATAGCTATGATCCTTTATCGTTTGTGGAGATTGTGTTTGGTGACAACAGGGCACCTATGGTACATGATTGGATCGAGCAGAGCCAAGATATTCTCAGGGAACTGAAGGATCATCTACAAAGGGCACAAAACCAACAAAAGGTCCAAGCAGATAAGCACCGAATTGATCGTACCTTTGAGGTTGGAGACTTAGTCTATCTGAGACTGCAACCATACAAGCAGGCTTCCATTAAAATAAGCGGAGAGGAGAAACTACAACCACGTTTCTTTGGGCCCTATAGGGTCAACAGAAAGATAGGGGTCGTAGCTTATGAGCTGGAGCTTCCATAGGGTAGAAAAATACACAACATCTTCCATGTCTCCTGTCTTAAGAAATCCCTCGGCCAACACATCAAACCTATTGAGGTATTACCCCCCATGGACAAAGAGGGACAACTTATTCTAATTCTGGAAGAGATATTGGAAATCCAAGAGAAGAGGCTCAGAAACCGAAGAATCAAGGAGTACCTGATTAGGTGGAAGGATTTAGCCATTGAGGATGCCACTTGGGAAAAGGAACACATGGTCAGAGAAGCAGGTTTGGAATTGCTTGAGGACAAGCAATTTCAAGCAGGGGAGACTGTAATGTTCCCCACCTCTTAGAGAGGTGATGAGGATTGGAACCAAGAAAAGAGGCTCAGAAACCTAAGAATCAAGGAGTACCTGATCGGGTGGAAGGATTTAGCCATTGAGGATGCCACTTGGGAAAAGGGAACACATGGTCGAAGCAGGGTTTGGAATTGCTTGAGGACAAGCAATTTCAAGTGGGGATCAGACGTTCCCCACCTCTTAGAGAGGTGATGAGGAGACTCAAAGGCCTGGGCACCCCCACTGTGGGTCATAGTCTCACACCGAGGGGAGAGGTCAACTAGACTAAAGTTATATTTTTAAGCTTGACTCTTGAGAAAGGAAAAGGATAAAAGGAGTAAAAGACAACTCAATGAAAGAATAGAAGTTAACCCCGAGATTTAATCTAACTCAACAGAGAATCGAAGGGAAAAAGTATAAGTGCAGAGGTCACATCTAAGGAGGCATTCCTGGACTGGGTGATATTTCCTTTGTTAGGTGCTCTTTGAGCATTCCGCTTTGGGGTTTGGTCAGACAAACCCTTGTGGAGCAACCCTCTAGAAATATCCACTCACCTTGTTCCACAAATTTGTCTCGGGGACGAAGATATTCCTCCACACCATTCTATTCCTCAACCTATTCCCTCTCTAGGAGCTCTCAAGATAGCGTGGTCTGCATCAGTTGGGGAATTTCCAAAGAAGGGCACACCATACCCCTCGAGGAGGGTCTCGGACATTTTTCACAGAGGGCACAAATCGATTAGAGGATTCAGTATTTGGAGAGGTTGGCATTGGATGTTGGGTTTGAGACTTCAGGAGGAGGATCCCGCTGCCTTGATCTATTACTTGACCAAGTTTGGGCTCACTTGGAGCATTCTTCCATCACTCTAATCGAATTATTGAGGGCTTCAATCCCCACTTGGAGCATGGCACTCTCAGTTGGAGTGTTTGGTATTCAGATCTGCTTGGTACCGGTATTCATTACTTATCTAGCCTTAAGAGGCTTCTTTGCATCTTCCTGGAGCATTTTGTAGAAGCTCATATCTGCTGTTTTACCCACTATCCGAGGTTTACGATCGCCATCTATTGCATTGATCCTACATTGCTTATAATAAAGGGTCAGATCCTTGTTTGTGCTTCTATATTTTGAATGTATGTAAGATCTTCACGTGTTGAATGAATCTTGTATGCACTTACAAACTCAATAAATAATTGACATCGGTCAAACCAAGCAGGTTAGTGTTTCCAAGCGAAGAATTGGCTTGGGATCATTACATAGTAACTCTAATCCATGTCTGGAATTGGAGTTCTTGGTGGTGCTACTTCAACCACACTCAATCATCAACTGTAAGGCTCATTGTTTACAATATTTTGATGTGCCAAAGATGGATATATCGAAGTGAATTAAGGATCACAGAGATTCTATATCGGATTATACCTAATGCACATAGATATGAGAAGGACAAACCTATGACACCCTCATGCTCTAATACCCTCTATATTGATAGTAAGGAGTAGAAAAATTCTACCACATCCAATATGAAAGCATGATTCGTTGGGTAAGATCCCCCAAATAAGTAGAATATAAGTTTGAACAATGGAATTTCCTAGTAGGATACACAAATATGTGACCACGACCGTCAGGAATCATAAGAAATGTTTCTTTTGTGTGTTGCTCAGGTGTTAACAACTTTCTGCCAAATCCATGGGTGATGACACCAACTCCATATTACTTAATTTAAACATTTTAGCTTTTAATATTGGATTCCAATGTCCACCAATGCATGAAGGGTTGGAAACATATTCCTATTTGAGAGTCCATACCACCTACTCCAAATTTTTGCATTGTTAACCATGCAAATTATCTAGCCATCACATAGATGTATCCTCCAAGTAGCAGGGATCCGTAGACGTAGGGAGACACCAGGAAATTTGCTTAACACAGATTGAAAAAATTTCTTAGCATAGAAATCCTAGGTAAAACCTAACCAAAGTGAGTTATGTAACATCTAAGTATAGTAGTGACACATTCTATGCGGTCTAGCCAGAATATTTGTGTTCATCTGCTCAACATAGATCGATCTCACAAAGTCTAGTTAGTAGATTCACATTCCTCTTCTCAACAAAGATCGATCTCACAAAGTATGATAGTTTCTAGCAGTTCCTATTCTCTAGATACAAATGTAGACTGGCTTATCCTTAGCCAGATCCAAAAAATGGTATTTTTCTTTCTTCTAAATGCACTAAAATCACTATCATTGGTCATGATTATAAAGGCTAGAGGTCATATACTGAATTAACTTTAAATAATGAAAATTTCATACTTGTTTCTACCCAAAGACACTCAACTTCATCCTGTATATGCCAAGATGCTTGGTCTTACTATGGTTCAATTTTTGGTAGGTTCAATATTGTTATGAGCATCCAACTCATTTTCCCACATGCTTAATTTAGCAAATTTAGCAGAAGAAGTTGCTTGGCCTTACCATGGTACCATTTTTTGTAGGTTCAATAATGCTATGAGCATCCAACTCATTTTTCCACATGCTTAATTTAGTTAATTTTGTAGAGGAAGTTCATATTGCTTACTATCACCGAAATAAAATAAAGAGGGGTTTTTTTTGCATATGAAAACATTGTAATGATTGAATCAAACATTGAAGAAAATTTTAAAAGGCTTGTAAAACAGTTATAAGAATCAAATATTCATTTTCTTTGTTGTCAAAGTTGATGAAGATATTGTGTTGTGTACTTCAATTTTTTTACCTAAACCCTTATAGTATATATAACATTATTACATATTAACTTTGTTTATCAACTCAAAAACTTTTATGATCTCTTTTATTGAATGATTTTGATTTGGAATTACTGAAGCTACTGAAAAATTGAGTGTAATAAGCCACTGCAACATGATATTTAAATTTTTATAATATGAATTTAATATAGTAATATGGAAACATCATCCTCTTTAAGGTATTGAAAATCAATTATTCTTGTGATCCATAGATTTTCTTCCATTTTCGTTTCACATATGGTAATCCTTGTTAGGGAGGACTTTATGAGGATAATGAGAGGCATTTACAATAAATTTCCAATTTTTTATTCAAAAATCAGTTCCCATACAGAGAAGTTATGCCTAGTGTTTGGTTGTAATATTTTACATCACGATTGTGAAAATTTATAAGCAAACTTTAGAAATGAAGAATTGTAAAGAAATATTTGAACTATGTTGTTTAGGATGGCATTGTTATCAACGTGTCATAATTTACAATGTTATTTTAAACTGCTTGAGAGATCTTAAGCACAGTCATAATTATTTTAAGTATTTTGACTCTACAAAAGTTGTTATTACAAATAAAAAGATAGTTCTGTGCTTATTTTTTGCAGTATTTATAATTACTTGTCTTATTTATTTGGGAAATATATTACCCCCAATATTTTACACACGTAAGAAGAAGCACTTTTATGTACATGGGCACTACTCTTTGGTAATTGACATCGTCTTGTTTTTACTTTTCCTCTCTTTGATCTTATTACTCTTTGGTATATTTTCCCATGTTTGTACTGATGGGCAACATAATGCTTTCCTAAAATTTATGAAACCCAATTGGTTGTCCACAGCTCTCTTCGGCTGTCTGTATTAGTAAGATGATAAAAAATTATCCAAGACAATGTCAACATTAACAAGCATGATTTATTTCCAACGGTTTCTCTTCCAAGTATCATTCCTGCACTTTGAAATGTCGTAAATGTCTTACTATCACCAATACCAAGCTCATTGTATCAGCCCAATTGGTAAGAAACTCGACACGGAATGATATTGGAGTAATTATATCTCCTTTTCCCATGGCCTTCAAACCCTGAAATTAAAATAGTGAGCATTGGTTATTTAATAGAACAAGACCTATAGATAATAATTTTACATTAACAACAATGTTGTTGAGTTTTAGAGATAGGACATTAACTATGTGTGTTGAGTTTAGAAATTGATTTGAAATTTGTTAGAAGTTGTTGAGATATTTTCTCGATAATTATTTCTATGTTATGTTTGGAAATAATTAAATTTGATTCCAACTATTTATACCTGTAATATTGTATATAATTTGTGTAATATAAACAACTTTCACAAATTTTAATATGGTATCAAAGCCTCTGCTAACTTAAATCCCGCAAAATGTGAAAGAGATGTGAGCATTAATATTTATACAATGGTATATACTAATTAAAATATCACACTTCAAATTCATATTTAGCCATTAACTTTTTTGTTTGAAGTTGAGTTTGGTTGTGAGGTTTTTGTATTTAGGGCTAGAATTGATTTCCACGACAAGCTGCTCCTTCAAGACATTGTGAGCAATGCTTCATAGAGTGATCTTACTTTTTGTGTGATTAGAAAATCTTATGTCCTTTTTGTTGGATTATAAAACAAAAGAGGATTGAATTATTTCATTTAAGATTATTTGACGCCACATTAACTTTGAAAATTTTCATCATATGTCGTCATACTTTTATGCACTCAATGCTTGATAAAGTGGTTTTTAGTTGTGCATGATTAAAAATCTTTCATTGTTTTGTTGGATTATAAACTATTGAAGATTAAAGTATTTTATATCCAAGTTTATGTTGAAAAAATTCATCTTGTGTCATGAAGATTTTATGTTCTTGTTATGCTTTATGCATTCTATTTATTACAAGGGCTTGAAGATTTCAATATTAAAAGAGCTCAAGGATTTCAACTTTAAAGGATGATAGGTTATGTTATTAGAATGTTAACTTTCAACCGGATGGGGTGACATAACATATCTCGCATTAATCTGGCACAACGCATGGCCTCATCTTAAATGAGGTAGACTTCTCCCCATCTATTCAACATTAACGATGGGAGCTGGACATTACTGTCGACCTCCGGATAAGCGACCTCTCCCTCGCGGGAAAGGGTCAACCTTGCAAACATTTACTATGGAAGAGTTAATGGGGAGATATGTCCCCGCCGCTCCTGCTAAGCATTGAATGCATGAGGCATCACATTCAACTCACCCTTACCGTGATCTTTCCACCATTTTGTTCGTGCATCCTTCTATCCACTTCCATGTGGTTTTTATATCCTCTCCTTCACTAAGATTCCTAGGGAGAGAGGCAAACCTCATCATGGTTCGGCTTGGTATACCCACACTACTCAGTGACGAAGGAGACAACAAATGGAACAAGCACTCTCGCTGACCCACACCATTCTGCGTCAAAGAGCAAAGGCGGACAACCTTCCCCCCAAGGTTTATGTAGAGGAGTTTTCAATGGAGGAGCACGCTCAGGCGCTCAGACCTTTTCGGTAAGTAAAATCTTCGACTGCCCTTGAAAATCAAGAAAGGGGCAGCATGGCGGGGGGGCATTGTGAGGAATTACCCACTTGTTACGTCGAGGAAGTACCTTATGAGGAATTGGTATCGTAGGGGGCCATTAGTGAAGGTGAGTATCAGGAAGACACAGGAGCCAAGGACAAGGAAGATGGAGACGTAGCTCTAGAGGAGGCAGTGAAAATTGAGACGAAGGTCACTCCGGGTGAGGGTGACGAAACCCCAACGCCACCTTCCACCAAAGCCATTCATGAACAGATTGGTGTCCTGCCACCCTTCCTCCACCCGACACACTTGAAATTAGTGTTTGAATTAAGGGAACAAATGGCAGACCAGGAACATAGATCCCTCCTCATGGGACAACGTATGGATATATCTCGACATCGCATCTAAATGCCCCAACTAAGAAAAAATGCCCAACGTACTCAACCATCCGTAATGTGTGCCAGAAGCGCGAGGAGAACAAAATGCATGTGAGCCATCGGGTATTTGGTCTAGTTAATTTTTAGTCTAGTTTTCTCTTATGCTTACAACCATATTGAGGCTTCTTTTTTCTTTAGTTTTTATCGTTCAAAGTCATGTTCAGGCTTCTAAAATCTCTTTGTACCACCTCAAATAGTTTCAAGGCTATGCATGCCCATCTGTTCTAGTTTCCCTCAGGCAAGACCAATAGCAGAACAACCTTCTTCTAGATGAAACATAATGGGTCTGTGTTATACCGGGTTTCCTCGTAAAACATCTAACACACTTACGTCTCAAGACTAATAATCGTGATCTCTTTGTTAATATAATATAGGAAGAACCAATCTTTTACTCTTTAAAAAAAAGAATGTTAACCTTCAATTAAGTTTTATTATATATTATTTAATATGTCAATTATATACCACTTTTAATATATATATATATATATATATATATATATATTATATTTTTATTTTTATATATATTTAATATAAAATATATAAATATAATATTTATATACAAATAAAATATTATAAATATATAATTTTAAATAAAAAAGCATTTCTAATATATAAATTTAAATATCAATAATAATTAAATTATATATATTAAAAATAGATTTAATGTATTTTGATGATAATTAAAATCTCTATATATTAAAAAATAGATTCAATATATACTCCAATAGGAGTCCCCTATAGAATCGGTGGTTTAATCAACGTTTTTAATTTACTATAAATTTAAATATTTGAATAATAATTAAATTATATATATTAAAAATAAATTTAATGTATTTTGATGATAATTAAAATTCTATATTAAAAAATAATCCTAACATATACTTCAATAGAGTCCTATAGAATCGGTGGTTTAATCAACGTTTTTAATTTACTATAATAACTTCAATTGTAGTTCCTATCATGTTATAGGAAATCTACATTTATTTGAAAATATGTTTATTTATTTGTTTGATTTGAATTGTAATTTGGGGAATCATTATGAATTAATAGTTTGGAATAAACTCAGAAAATTAATTTCATTATTTTTATATATCACTACTTTTCTTACTAGTTTTGATAAAAACTAAAACCCATAAATTTTTAGTGACCTAAATCAAATGTCCAAACTTTTCCTAAAGTTTTTTCTCTAATTCTACCATGTAACTGCTTAAAATGATTTAAATAAATAAATAGTTTCTCATCATCTCAATGGATGATGAATGTATATAATTTGACATAAGGAGGTCATAAAATAATATAATATGGTTTTTTAATTCTAATATGATAATACAATATATGGAACTGAAACACCGTGAACAAATGGTGACAAATCACTTCCTGAATAATATAATATGGTTTTTTATTCAAATATGAGAATATAATACATGCAACTGAAACATTGTGAACAACTGGTGACAAATCCCTTCCTGGTATGCTCCTTAGCATGTATTTTCAACACCATTAAAGTTAAGTTTTTAGTTTTTCATAAATGAAAGTATTACTTAGATTCAAAATGTATAAATTCACGGACTTTGCTCATGCTTGGAATTGATATAGCATGTTAAAACAAGGAGAATACAGCTTAATAGTAGGAACATTAATGGAAGGTTTAATATTCATGTTGGATCAGAAAAATGGAACCTTCAGAATCGGCTTCTTCTCCAGGAACTCCTCCTCAACCATTTGATCGCCATGAACGTATAAATTCACGGACTTTGCTCATGCTTGGAATTGATATAGCATGTTAAAACAAGGAGAATAAACCTTAATAGTAGGAACATTAATGGAAGGTTTAATATTCATGTTGGATCAGAAAAATGGAACCTTCAGAATCGGCTTCTTCTCCAGGAACTCCTCCTCAACCATTTGATCGCCATGAACCAATCATTGGTATGGAGAATGATACTAAAGCCAGGAATGACCAAGATTAAATTTTTAGCATGCTCCTTTTTTTATTTTGATAGGGGGTTTATTGTATAAGGTCTTGATCTTAAAATTTTGTGGCCATTTAAACTGGGATTTTTGAGATGATAGTGAAATCTCACATTTTTCTAGGCACGACGCCATGGGCAGCTGGATAACTACTTTATATGTACTATGGTTTAAACCCTTTCTCTATGCACTTGTGAACAGTTTTATCAATTAAATTTCTCAATATATTGGCAAAAAAATTGCATCATATGATTGTCTCCCTGACTTGACGTTGTGTTATTTCAAATGCCCACACTCAATATTTTTGTATGTAACGACAAAACCCCAATTAAATTTTATTATTACAGTTTATTAGGGTATTCACATATGTTATTAGGTTAGGTATCTGCATATACGGTTAGGGTTATTATGGATAGACTATCAATATTTTTACAATGGTATAGAGTAATTAAAATATCATACTTCAAATTCATATTTAGCCATTAACTTTCATGTTTGAAGTTGAGTTTGGTTGTGAGGTTTTTGTATTTAGGGTTAGAATTGATTTCCACGACAAGGTGCTCCTTCAAGACATTGTGAGCAATGATTCATAGAGTGATCTTACTTTTTGTGTGAGTTGTCTTACTTTTTTTGTGATTAGAAAAGTTTATATGTCCTTTTCTTGGATTATAAATGATTGACTTATTTCATATTTAAATTTATTTGGAAGTGAGCATTAACTTGAAAATTTTCATCATATGTCGTCACGCTTTTATGCACTCAATGCTTGATAGAGTGGTCTTCAATTGTGCGTGATTAAAAACCTTTCATTATTTTGTTGGATTATAAACTATTGAAGATTAAAGTATTTCATATTCAAGTTTATGTGGAAGCATCCATTAAGCTGAAAAAAAATTCATCTTGTGTCGTGAAGATTTTATGTTCCTATTATGTTTTATGCGTTCTATTTATTAAAAAGGCTCCAAGATTTCAATATTAAAAAAGCTTAGGGATTTCAACTTTAAAGGATGATAGGTTATGTTTTTTTATACTAGGGGAATCGGCAAATCTATTTTCAAGATCAGACTACAAGGACATCGGGTCTAATCCCCGGCCACCTTTATAAACCCTGAGAAAGTCCCAAGACACTGGGTAAGCACTCCAAGCAAATCTGGGTGAGACCGACCCTTGAGACCTCATTTTACATAGTTCCTTCATTTGTCTAAGACTTGCCAATCTGGCTCCACACTCTCTACCAAGCAGGATGATAGGTTATGTTATTAGAATGTTAACTTTCAATTAAGTTTATATATATATATATATATATATATATATATATATATATATATATTTAATTTTTATATATTTACTATAAAAATATAATATTTATATACAAATAAAATATTATAAATATAATATTTAAATAAAAACATTTCTATGATATAAATTTAAATATTTCAATAATAATCAAATTTTATATATATTAAAAAATAGATTTAATGTATTTTGATGATAATTAAAATCTCTATATATTAAAAAATAGATTTAATATATACTCCAAATAAGCGTTCCTTATATAATCGGTGGTTTAATCAACGTTTTTAATTTACTCGTGTGTAAGGTTTTTCAATTTTCTTAGTTCATATTTTTGTATTTTATTAACTTTGTTAATAAATAATGGTATAACTAATTATTCCTTCGTACTTATTATTGTACTTATTATTGGTATATATAATCTTGTGTTATTCCTTAAAATTGTTAAATAAAATCACTTTTTCATGGTTCTATATTGTTGTATGTAATCGTTTTATAACAACTTCAATTGTAGTTTTTATCATGTTATTGAAAATCTACATTTATTTGAAAATATATGTTTATTTATTTGTTTGGACTTGAATTGTAATTCGGGGACCATCATGAATTACGAGTTTGGAATAAACTAGAAAAATAACTTTATTATTTTTTTGAGTAGTGATTTCATCCAATTTTCTCTTTTCTCACCCTTCTCTTTTTGCACTAATAAGTTTCTTACAGTGGGGTAAGGAACAACAACTTTGGTTTTGGATTTCAACAGGTAAGACTGAAAGTGTTTCACTTCTTTAAAAATAACATATGCTTGTTGATCTACAGTGGGGTAATTATTTTTTTCTCCTTTAAAATCAGAACTCATGAAGGCAATGGGTATCTCATTGTTCTCAATGTTTTTCTGTGTAAGCACAACAACATAGGATTGGTCAGACGGAAAAGTGTAGAGAGTGAAATCTTGAGAAAAGTTGCGACTCATCAGGGAAGGAGATTCTATTATTTATTTTTTAATTGAATCAAAATCCTAACTTTATTGTGGTTCCCATCGGTACAAAACATCATTTTTAATTAGATTTTGTAGAGGTCAAACCATTTCTGAGAAACTTGGGACAAATCTTCTGACAAAATTAATCTTACCAAAAAATGATTGCATGGCCTTTTTGGAAGAAGGAGGGGGGAGTTTAGAAATGGATTGAGTTCTTTCGGGGTCAATAATCATTCCATCCTTAGACACAATAAACTCAAGCAATTTTCCTTGCTCTATTGCAAAGACCGACTTCTTAGGATTGAGAGATATGTCGAACTTGCGACATCGTTCCAAGACAACCCTAAGGTGAGACAAGTGATCTTTCTTGTTTTTTGAAAAGACAGTGACATCAAGATAGACCACAACTGACTAATTAATGAGGCCACATAAAGAAATATCCATTACTCTATGGAAAGTGGCACCGGCATTTATTAGTCCAAAAAACATTTTCTTGTAGGTGTAAGTTCCTTATGGGGTATGAAAGGTGGCTTTAAGATGGTCCAAAGGAGACATAAGGACCTGGTTGTATCCTGAAAAACCATCTAACAAAGATAGTCTTTCGCAGCCAGACACCTATCATAGAATTTGTTCGATTGGAGGGACATGATAGTTGTCTTTATCAAGCGCTCGATTTAAGTTTCAAAAATCGACACAAAGCTGAATTTCACCACTTTTCTTCCTTACATGGACTAAGTTAGACACCCATTGGGTATTCCTAACTAGAAAGATTATCTTTACAGTTAGTAATTTATTCAGTTCCTTTTTAATGGTGGGTTCCAATTTAGGATGCATTTTCCTCAACTTCTGTTGAAAAGGCTAAGTCTGGGGTTTCATAAAGATTAAATGTTGTATGATGTTTGGATTGAAAGTTTTCAGGTCATCGCACGTCCAAGAAAATACATATTTAAATTATTTAAATAATTTTATGAAAGCATATCTTTCTTGCTCGGAACATCCCTTTCCCATATTAATATTTTGAGGATTATCTCTTGTTCCTAAATTAATAGTTTCATAGATTAAAGAGGAACTGTTAGTTTTGCAATTGACTACCCCTCTAAACTTGTCATGCAAGTCATAAAATTGATCTAATCTCACAAAAAATCCGAGGATAGAGTTTACCAGCTCAGATGTTAATTTAGGAGATTGGGGATCAGATATTACCGTGAAGTCTTGGAGATTCTCGTCATGAGTGCCTTCATAAATAACTGCATCTTGGAATGTGTCCTCCATATGTAGTAAGTTAATGATCTCTTGATCATCATCGAATACTCTTCAATTCATGATGTTATCTGGAATCGACGGCCTTAATAACAATTCGATCGAAAAATAATTAGGAGAAAGACCTTCAGTGGGAAACAATTTAGAAGCAACATTAGCTAGTAAATCAACTTCTGAATTACTCATCCTAGGAATGGAATTTATATTAAATGATAGAAATTTATGCATTAAACTCCATACCTCGGTTTGGTGACTCTTTAGATGCAGTGACAAACAATGTATTGTGTTTCTTACTTGTTTGAACATAGTTTCTGAATGAACAAATACTATCAAATTTTGCACATCCATGTCCAGTGCTTTCCTAAGTACCTGTAAAAGTTCTTTGTACTCGGTTGTTTTGTTAGTGCATTCAAACTCTAATCGACAAGCAATACATTTTTTATTACCTATAGGATCGATGAGCAAACAACCAACACCTACTCCTTCTCGGGATTTGGATCCATCGAAATATAGGGACCAGATCTGTGCGTCATTATCAATACTTGGTGTATTTGGCAAAGCTGGTATGTGGGTATAGGATGTAACTTTAGATTATTGTCTTGGATCAGTAACAGAGGAAATTTTGGTCATGAAATTACTGAAAAAGATATTCATTCCCTGCATTTCAATTGAATTCGTAGAGGTAACGAAAGGCTCATTTGGATCATTCAGATCTTTCACGATATGCTTAAGATAACATTCTTTGTTTATTTTGATTTTGTTGGGCTGTCCATTTTCAAGCAGCCACAAGTGAGACCATTCTGTAGAAAAATAACTGTGCAGATGTTCAGACCAATCTCTTCTTAAAAATAGACCATAAACATCAGGAATATCAACAACGATAATATCAATTATTTGATGAACTTTAGGATTGGATGATAATCTGATCAATACATTCTTAAGCTCACTAATCACCTTAACATTTGATCGATCTAGCTGAATGATTTTAAGATCAAAAGATTTTACTTCCGCATTAATTTTCTGGCATACAGACAGAGGCATCACATTTGATGATGCACCGGACTCAACCATACAATTTGTGTACATTCCTATTAAAAATTTCAAAAGTTAATAAAAAAAGGGGCCCAGACATTTTTTCATTTGGAACCAACAGAATTTTGTTGATTTTTTATTGTTGTCCCTGAAACAATTTTATCTAAGTTTGATACAGTTTTTTCTGCCAAGTCCCTTTTGTCTTGACGTTCAGATGTATTTTTAGTTGGGACATTTTTAGCTGTGTTTGAATCAATTTCTATTGATTTTTTGCTGTTAACATCATTCTTTTTACTGTTTTCAGCGATGCTTTGAAGCATTTTCTGCAAAATAAGAGGAAATTTCAGCAGTGCAAAACCAAAAGTATCTTCCCTTAGTTTTTTTATATCTTCGATTAAATCATACTCTAAAACTGGGGCAGCCATGTTTTGTCTAATTTCAGTTTGCTTTGTTTGTTTTGGAAACACATTTTCACTTGTTTCTGGTGTGGGCTTGTTTTGTGTTTTACTCCTAGTGTTGTAGGGGTGGACGGTTTCAAAATTTGCTTGAAAAATATTGTCCGACAAATGCCCGAAAAGGGGAGGTGATGAGTCCTCCTCTTATGGTACCTCTTCCTCAATTGTATCATCATAATTTTCAGGAGGAACAGAAACAAAGTTGTCATGAGCTTCTAATATAATTTGCAAAGCATACTGTAAACTTTTGAAATTGAGACCTTCTGTGGTCGGGTTTGGCCAGTTTGGAGGGAAAGGTTTTCTAAAAGGAGGTTTGAAACTCCCTTTACTTGTAGATTCCTCGACCAATATTTTCAAGTCAACGAATTGATTGGACAATTTCGTCGAGATCTCCAAGTCTAAAGTTTCTTGTTGATTTTTTGTTTGAGGAGGCCTAGTGAGAATTTATATTTTCTTCTTTGAGGATGAAGTTGTTTAAGATTCGCTACCAAGATTATCTTTTAAGATCAATATATCTTTCTCAATCTGACTTGCCTCCTCAAAGGCTTCTAATAACATGTTATTTTTTGACCTTTTAACCCATATGGTTATGTTATTATGCAGGGCGTTAGTATAATATGCAACAATTAAGCTTTCCGCAGGCATCAAATCTACAGGGATTTTATTCTTTAACGTCAGAAACCTTTGATTAAAGTCCTTCACTTTTTCTTTAGGGTTCATTTTTAAGCTAGAGAGTTCCATAACCAAGACTTCTAAAGATTTATCATCTTCATCTTTTTCTAGAAACAAAGTTTCTAACTTGTCCCAAGAGACAATTCTCTAGGGTTGTTGAGCGAAATACCAAGTGGAAGCATTTCGCTCAAAAGTATAAGGAAATGATATGCACACAACATATTCATGTTCCACATTCCGAAGTCTGATGGCGAACATAAATTTCTTGATGTGATCCTCAACGGATTGCTTTGAATCTTGATCAAATTTGGGAAGCCATTTCTCCAGATGTTTAGGTAGTGGGTGTTGGGGTCCAGGTATGACCACGACATCTTGATCAAGCCAAGGTCTGGAAGGATTATTTTGGTTTGCCATGGCAGTTGGTGGTGTCAAAGGCTGAGATGGTTCAGATGAAGAACTGCCTTCATCTGAAGACTCTCCTCCTGAAGAATATATAGAAGAACCAGGTGGGGATGGTGGGATAACAGATCCTTCAGCTCCAGGGATAAGTATTTCAACAGGATTGGTAGTATTTAAACATAAAGGTTTTTCTGTAAAACCAGTGCCTTGAATTTTTTCTTGAAGGTTTGTAAAGTCAAGGGGTTGATTGAGTTTCCTACTAGGCTGTCTAATACGGGATAAGGCACTATGAGTTCTTATGAGTGAGTAGCAGACAATTTATTGGATGTCAATCCGCTGAGGGAGTGGTGTCAATGGTTCGAAAGGAATATAAGGGTTATCGTTTGAGGTAGTTTTTGTTTCAAGTGTAACGTTTTTGTCAGAGAGACTATGCATTACGAAGAGAGTGCGAGTGTGTGGGGAAGTCTTACGACCTCCACGTGCCATCAATTAATTTCAGGCCTTCTTTCTAGCACCATTTGTTGACGGGAGTATGTGACACACCGTCAAGTGGAAATTCAAATACGAACCAAGGTTTTGTAAATAACCCATGTCGTTTGGAATGAAATGACTCGATGGGTTTAATGGCTTCATTAGCTAACTAAAGTCCTAAAAATAATAAAATAAATAAAACTGATCTAAAAGATATGATACTAAGAATATAAGTTTACTAATTACAAGAGTTCAAAGAGAAACATGAATATGTGCATATGATTATAAATAGTCTATATACAACTTGCAATAGTTGACATCTTGCGAAATGAATGTTCTTAAAAGTGTTTCTGAAAGAGATAAAGAAAGCACATAAATTTTTTGTTTTCTTTTTGAATGCTTAAAGGTCTAAAACTAATGGATACTACGCAAACATAATTGAAATAACAATACATAAACAATCAAAGATAATTCATGCTATCATTATTTCAATAATAAATAATTTAACTAAATAACAAACAAACTATCTTGTAACTCATCGATTAAACCGAGTTTATCTTCCCGTGTAATTCGAGTTCCTAATTGTCTTGCATATGAGGGAAACCTGTGACATAACAATGCTAATAATCCCATGAATAAATTCCAAGAGATGTTCGATGTATCAAAGTGAGAATATAACAACAAAATGATAACTGTAAAATATGGTGATCTTATAATTGTAAGTTTTAAACCTGTGAAGTAAAACAATGCATATAGATTCTTAATCAGAAAAAATAATAATTAATGGCTCATACACATAGTACACAGAGATTTATATCGAAAACCCTCAACCAAGGAAAGCCTCTCTTATATTCGTTATATCGAATTTCACCATTCACCATACAATATATAAAATGTGTTTAGCTAGTATTTCGTAGATACTAAAACCATAATCCCTTAATACAGAATTAAAGTAGAAAACCACTAAAAATAACAAAATCCATCGTAGTTGTATTATGTTTAGGTATTCCATTTTAAAATACTAGAGGGATTGTCATATGCAGTTGTCGAATCTGACAGGCCCAAACACACACATGAAAATAATATAACACATATCCAATAGTCTCCCAGTTGTTGTTTTCTTTGCATCTAGGGGTCCACAGGATTATATAGTCAAAAATGCAGGGCAACAATGCCCATTGTTACTCTACACCAGGAGAAATTTTCTGTGCTCACAGACTTTGTTAATGAATCTGCAACATTCTTCAAATTGTCAACCTTTTCCAGCAACACCTTCTTTTCCTCAACCATGTCTCTCACAAAGTGATACTAAACATCAATATGCTTTGTCTTTGAATGATAAGTTGGGTTCTTTTCCAGGAAGATTGCACTCTGACTGTCACAATCTAATATCACTGCTTGTTGTACCAACCCAATACCTGAAAACAATCTTTGTAACCATACTGCTTCCTTGCTTGCATGAGTGGCTGCCATGTATTCATCTTCTGTAGTTGAGAGTGCCACTACAACCTGTCTTTTTCTCATCCAACTAATTGCTCCTCCAAATAGATTAAACACATACCCACTTGTAGATATTCTGTGATCCATATCTCCATCCTAGTCTGCATGAACAAAGCCATGTATTTCCACCACTCTTTCCAATCCTAGTCTTCTTTGGCAGCACAATCCATAATTGGTAGTGCCATGAAAATACCTGAAGACCCTCTTTACTACTGTCCAATACTCCTTCCCTAGTTTTGACATATACCTGCTCAAAACTCCCACTACATGTACAATGTCTGGTCTAGTACATACCATTACATGCATCAAACTGCCAACTGCATTGACATATCGAACATGGGACATGTCCTTTTCTTCTTCCTTTGTCTTGGGACACTGATCTGAAGATAAATTTACACCTATAGGAATAGAAACCTTGACCGATTTACTTCCATGCATATTAAACCTCTGCAATATCATCTCAACATATTTTCTCTAATTCAACCAGAGTTTCATGTTTGCACAATCTCTTTTAATTTCCATTCCTAGAATGAAGTTAGTAGCACCAGGATCTTTCATGTCAAATTTGGAGGATAGCTGCGATTTCACCTCCTTGATAACATTCATGTTATTTCCTACCAACAACATGTCATCAACATACAACACTACAAAAATGAAATGATTACCAACCTGCTTGGAA
>SNQJ01S0145380.1:0-24100 GCA_010110895.2 Picea sitchensis | reverse complement strand
CATCCTCGTTTCTTGCAAGAAGAATATCACAACGAAAGATACTTCCAAGATCTTCTTCGAATGAGTGTGGGTCTATTTTGGGATACCACAGACCATCATCTCCGACCGAGACAACGGGTTCCTCAACACATGTTGTTCAAGTCTCTGGTCACTGTTGGACACCAAGCTCACTAAATCCACTTCTTTCCACCCCCAAAGAGATGGCCAAATAGAGGTCATCAATCGAAGGATTGTGCACATCATACGCATGTATAACTCTAAGTATCCACGTACATGGGATGAGAGTCTCCCTTATGTTCAACACAGTTACAACAGGGATCTCCATAGCTCCATCGACTATAGCCCATTTCAGGTGGGGCTTGGATTCCAACCCTTGGGTCCCATTGATGTTGCACTACCTCTTTCCACCACACATACAAACTCTTCCCATGTTCAGTCTGAGACTGACAAAGCCACCAGATTCATTGAGAAGATTCAACACATCCACCAACATGTACAAGAGATTTTGTAGAAATCCAATGCTAAGTACAAGCAATGCCATGATAAACATAGGGTACCGCACCAGTTTTAGGTTGGAGACAAAGTCTGGTTACATTTGCAGAAGGAGCGACGGGGATGATTTTAGGGGTTAAATTTTTCTCATGGGCTAATTTTCCATGGTTTTTCCAAAAATGAGATTTTCTATTTTAAAAATGACTCGCCCAAAATTCTATAGGATAAAATTATTTTACCTTAAAAATAGACAAAAATTTATAAAAACTATATAAAATACTTATAAATTTGAATATTTTTATAAAAATATCACCAAACATTTATAGTTGACATATGAAGGATTGGAAAGATTCGCCAAGGTTTCTACATTTTAAAATAAATTTCCATCCTTAAAATCATCCCTGAGGAGCATCTCACAGGGACCCATCGGAAGCTCCGCCCATTTTTCTATGGGCCTTACACTATCACCAAGGCTATTGGTAGAAATGTTTTTGAGCTCAACACTCCACCCTTCCTTGGCCTGCACCTAGTATTCAATGTGGAACTCCTTAGGGCATATTTTCCACCATTATTGGACACCTCATAGATCACAGAACAACTGACACCAACAGAGCTCAATTTGGACTTTGTGGAATAACTATCCATTGATCCGATAATGGACACATGGGTCAAGGTCACTCGCTAGCAGAGGATCCAACTTTATCAGGTTGTCAAGGCAAGGCATCTCCTACACCAAGGATAGTGGCTCACCCAGGGCCAAATCCAATGAAATTTTCCTCACCTGATGGGGTAACTCAACGCAATGGAGACCATTTCTTCCTAAGGGGGGAGGATTGGTGCAGGTGGATATTGGTGGCCACCCACCTATTTCAACTGGCCCCTCTTTTCCATTTTTAGTTCAACATGTTCTTCTATACTTATTTGTAATTGTGGGTTCTACACTTCTAGGGATGTATGAATCCCTACACATCTTCCAGGTGGATACTAATTGCCTCTCACATAATCCAACTAGATTATTTTGTATGTTTTCATGTTAGCACATCTTGTTGCACTTCCAGGGCCGTTTTGGAGCCCTAAACATTGTTTTTATTGGCTCACCATAGTCAAACTGTAGATGGATTCAGAGTTTGATGACATAATGTGTATTTATCTGAAATACATTTCCAAGGGGCTATCACATGCCTAAAACATAGGTCGTATGTAAACATTATGACCCCGGGAAGTTGAGGTACCAACTTACCCATAGGGGTCCACATGACTTTTGGAGTTTCACCTCCTAGGGTTAGGTTTTTGGATATCTAGGGTTTTCACATTAATGAGTAATATCAAAAAGGCCTCTGTAGCCTCATTATAATCATTCTTCTCAGACAAATGCATGTAACATCCACATCTCTTCTTAGAGATAGCTACCACCATTCAAGAAAGTGTTTCAATTCTTCAATTTTATAGTTTTAGCCTATTTCATTTATTCAATATAAGATATTGTTCATTGGATATTGGTGTTGTTCTTCATATCTCCATGTTTATTGTATTCAGTATGTTAATCTGTTCGTTCCACTCCTAAATTTGGATTAACAAACCCTCAAGATCATTGGCTATACTAAGCATAGGAAGGTCATCATCCTTGTTGACAGTGGTAGCACCTATAATTTTATTCATTGTTGCATTTCCCAGGAAACCAATTGCTATATTCGTGTTGTCAATAATTTTCAAATCATGATAGCCAATGGTGGGTCCATGAAATGCGGTGGGTATTGTGAAAATGTACGTCTTCAAATAGGAAATTACCACCTAAAATATCATATGTTTTCCATTGACATTGGAGGTTGTGACATTGTGCTAGGTGTTGAATGGTTACGCACTTTGGGTCCCATTCTTATGGATTTTAAGGAATTAACCATGAAATTCAAGCAAAAGGGGCAAATGTATCAATTCCAAGGTCTCACAGATGGTTTTCTTGAGATCATCAATTCCCATCACATGGAAAGTATCCTCAAGAAAGGGCACTCTATTATTATTTCTCAACTCAATTCTATTCAAGTAGTTGAGACACCCTCAGTGCATCCTGACCTCCAACCTATCTTCTCCAAATGTCAAGTTGTTTTTTCCAGTCCTTAGGGACTTCTTCCTCCTCATGGTGTTCATGATCATTCCATCCCCCTTGTTCATGGTAGTCTTCCTCCCAATGTTCCCCCTTATCATCATTCATTTTCCCAAAAGAATGAAATTGAGAAAATAGTGTAGGAATTTCTCCAAGTGGGTGTTATCCACCCTAGTACCAACCCTTATTCTTCTCATGTGGTCATGGTACTCAAGAAAGAAGGTACTTGGTGCACGTGTCTTGAATTTCTTTCCCTCAATATATTTACCATCAAGGACAATTTTCCCATTCCTGTCATTGATGATCTCTTGGATGAGATGAGTGGTGCTCAGTACTTCACTAAACTTGATCTTCATTATGGATACCACCAGATACATATGCAATAAGTTGACATCCCCAAGACTGCCTTTCAAACTCATGAGGGTCACTATGATTTCTTGGTCATGCCCTTTGGCCTGTGTAATCCCCCCTCCACCTTCCAAATTCTCATGAATAATGTCTTACGTCCTTTTCTTTGTCATTTTGTCTTAGTTTTCTTTGATGATATTCTCATCTATAGAAAACTTTGCAATTTCATCTTGCCCGTGTGGATCAAGTTCTCCATCTACTCTCTCAGCACCAACTTTTCCTCAAACACTCTAAATGTGCCTTTGGCGCCTCAAAAGTCGAGTACTTGGGTCATATTGTTGGCAAGGATGGTGTCCAGGTGGATCCTAAGAATATTGGAGCAATGTAGGATTGGCCCCACCCCAAGAATATCAAAAGTTTGCATGGTTTTCTGGGTTTAATAGGCTATTATCGCAAGTTTGTTCAGAATTATTAAAATATTGTGGTGCCTCTCACTGTTATCGTTAAAAATAATTATTTTACTAGGACTCCCAAAATTAATCATGCCTTTCAAGCCTCGAAGGTGGCTATGTGCAATACTCTAATCTTGGCCCTTCTTGATTTCACAAATACCTTTGTCCTGGAATGTGATGCCTCCGAGAGAGGAATTGGAGCAGTCCTTATGCAAAAGGGAAGACCTTCGACCTTTACCAACAAACAATTTTCAGAACACCACATGGGTCAATCCATCTATAAAAAGGAAATGTTGGCTATTATGCATGTCGTGGATCTCTGGTGCCCTTATCTCTTGGGGTGATGCTTCCAAATTAAGATATATCATCAAAGCCTCGAGTATTTTATGGAAAAACGACCTTCCTCCTCAAAGCCAAAAAAATGGGTAACTAAGATCTTTGGATATGATTATGAGATCATTTAAAAGAAAGGAAAATACAATGTGGTTGTTTATGCTCTTTCATGAAAATATGAATATGAAGGGTCCCTTTTCTACCTCTACTTTATTGTACCGTATTGGCTCGAAGTTGTTCGCTAGAAATGGCTACAAGATCCTAAAATTTTGCATCTGATCCAACAATTGCAAGCTAATTCTCCAGTTTCCCCATGGTAGTCTTGAAACAATGATGATATTCACTACAAAGGTTGTTTGTATTTAAGTAAACAATCACAACTTAAATCCACGGTTCTTTCTGAGCTTCATGTTACACCCATAGCCAGGCACTCAGGGTTTACCAAAACCTATGACGGGGTCAAACATTCTTTTTTCTTGGATGGTATGAAAAAGGACAATCACACTTTTGTGGAAGAATGTGATGTTTGTCAACACAATAAGGGAGAAACAATCAAATCTCTTGGCACACTACAACTTCTTCCAGTTCCACCCATGATTTGGAGGGACATCTCTATGGATTTTATTGTGGGATTACCTAAATCAGGAAATAAGTCAGTCATCATGGTGGTTGTTGATCTTCTTTCCAAGTATGCTCATTTTTGTTCTCTTCAACACCCATTTACCGCATCCATTGTGGCTCAACTTTTCATGGATTATGTCTTCAATATTCATGGCATGCCTCATTATAATGTTTCTTATCGAGATCCTACTTTCACCAGCAATTTTTGGCAAGGAATTTTTAGGCTACAGGGCACCCAAATGCATCTCAGCATCGCATATATTCATCCTCAGACTGATGGTCAAACTGAAGTTGCGGACAAGTGTTTGGAGACATATTTGAGGTGTTTTTCCTCTAAAATGAAAAATCAATGGGCTCAATGGTTACCATTAGTTGAATGGTGGTACAACACTTCTTACCATATAGTTACTCACATGACTCCTTTTGAAGCAGTATATGGACAAAAGCCACCTTTTGTTCTCTCCTACATGCCAGGTGTCTCAAAGGTCCAGGTGGTTGACCAAACACTTATAGTTCGAGAGGTTATTTTACATACCCTCAAAGAGAATTTGGTCATGGATCAAAATCACATGAAGCAAAAAGTAGATCAAGGTCACTCAGAACATCAATTTGCTAAAGGAGTTCAGGTATTTCTTCGACTGCAACCTTATAAGAAAACTTCACTCGAGGCTGAACATTTTCAGAAACTGGCACCCAAAGTTTATGGTCCTTATACAATTCTCAAGCACATGGGACAAGTGGCCTATCAGTTATCTTTTCCCAATTCTTCTAAGCTCCATACTATTTTTCATGTATCCTGCTTAAAGAAGGTGATTGGAACTAAGTGCCAAACCCAAACCAGCCTTCCTGAGTTGGATGAAGAAGGATCCATCTGGTTGTAGCCACAATAAATTTTGGACCAGCGTGAGTGTCGTCTTCGTCAGTGCACCATCAAGGAAGTGTTAGTCTAGTGGAAATATACAACTCCAACAGATACCACCTGGGAGCCAACTACCATTCTACAAAAAATTCCTCATCTCAAGACTTGAGGACAATGATGATTTTAAGGGGGAGGGAATGTTAGGAACCTAACCTCCCTAACCCCTCAAGTGGGTAGAATAATATATTTCCATGTAATAAAGGTCAATATTAATAAGGCCTATCAATAAGGAGGAATAATTCAAATGTAAAAAGACCTAATAGAAGCTTTCGCTTCTAGAAGGATCTTGCTCTAGATTGTTCTTTTGGATAGATAGATTTAGTATAAATAGGAGTAGAGGGTATGAGAATTTTTTTCTTGAAGAATTATTGTAATAGAGCTCTACTCTATTGGAGGTTTCCCACTTGAAGAGGAAAGTGAAACTTTTTTCCTATCAATAAAGGTATAATTATGGTTTTGTGGTTCCATATAAATTGTTGTTCCACTGTTATCTCTGCAGTATTTTTGTATTATGTTTTTATATCAGTGTTAGTCTCTGCATTATTTCTCTTTTATGATAATATAATAGACCCGGTACCTTACAATGTGTCCCTCAAGGGAAAAAAAAGGACAATAAATAAATACCTAAGTATTATGGTCCCTATAAGGTGTTGTAGAGGATTGGAAGTATGAATTACAAATTGGAGTTACCTTCATCTTCACATCTACATTCAATCTTCCATGTTTCTTGCTAAACAAGGTAATGGGATTCAATATCTCAGTTCAAACTATTTTACCAGAGATCACTGAAGAAGGTAAAATCATACTAGAACCAGAAACAATCCTTGAAACAAGGGTCAAACAGTTGTGAAATCAAGCAATTATTGAGTACCTCGTCAAGTGGAAGAACCTACCAATAGAAGAATCTAAATGGGAAGATGATTTCTTCATGCATAAACATCCACAACTAATCAATTGTTGAGGGAAACACTTGTTTTAAGGTGAGGGGAATGTTAACCCCCTAGACAAAACCCCATGCAAATCCATAAATATCGATTCGTTGTATTTATAGTGTTATATTAGTATTGTCAACTAGACCTTTTAATTGTAATTGTACCCTTGGTAGCCTATATATATACCAAGGTGACCTAGTTTTTGTTGAACTTATGCTTATACTAAGAGTGGGGGGTGAATCAGTATAAGATAAAAAAAAAAATTATTTAACCATTCATCCATCATTCATTAACTAAGAAACAATAAACATATATAAACTCAAATCACAATGCGCAGAGTTTAACATGGAAACCCAATCGGGAGAAAATCATTAAACTTATCTTTATAAATGTATGTAGGCACCAATATACTATTACAAATATTTTCGGCATCAACCTACTGGATACACCAATATCCTCAACTAAGAACCAACTCAACATCATATGTAGGCACAAACCTAGTGTTACCATATTTGTAGGCACCAACCTGATAAAGACACCAATCCCCTCACCTGAGCACCAACTCAATAAGACCTATATAGATAACAATCCAAGATTTCATACACAAAGTACTTCTGACTTTACCTACATTATTCATACTTCAAACATAGCTTCAAACCCTAGTTACATTTATCCTTCAATCCCTAACGATCCTCATAATATCATTCCTAGAATATGATCCCATATTATAACATCACAACCTCAAAATAGCACACAATGTAGCATCACAACATCAAAACAGTGCACATTGCAGCATCATGGACCTTCATTCCTTCATAATGCACCTTAAGAATAAGAAAATCCTAAGAAATCCCCTCAGGCTTCTCTTGCACACCTTTAGATCCCAAAAATACACCCCAACTCCTTTAGCAGACCTTAGATCACTTCTATGCACATAAAAATTGATATCTTGCTTGTATACTCTTCAAATTCACACATTTATCCTTTGTTTATAGTATTGTTGTCCTCACTTTTAGGGCCTACCTTGGTTGAGTCGACCTAGATTTTCTGGTTGGGTTGTCGAATGAAAAAAATCATATCTCCTCATTCCTAGGGATTCATAGGGTATTTCATATACCATTGGAAAGGTCTTAGAATAAGATTTATAACCATAAAACCTATTCTCTGATTTGAGCTAGGTATATAGGGTAAATATTCCTTCAAATATAGGGTATCGAAACTTAGCATCAAAAATCCAAAAACAATATTTCCAACAATCTCCATCTTGCAATCCTTATCTTGGACATCTGTAGTCTTCCCCTATATTTGAAATCAATGCAAACTATACTTCCAATAGTTTTAGGATCATCTCATCTTGTCTTGTGCATTGCATATATTGTAAACAAAGGCTTCCCCCTCGAAGTGGATTATTCATTGATTATTTTTTGGAGTTTGGTTCCTAACAAAATACTATCTTGAAAGTGTAATATTTTCTTTCTCACAAATGGAGAACTTATTTAATTTTCCTCAATATGATCCATCCTTAGAGCTTTGGTTTTGTGATGAATTTTTCTTTAACAATGAGCTTCTCTTTCTCTCTTTAATGATTCACATGTTATAAGTACGATGGTTGAATATGAGATTGACTCTATTATTCCTCCTAGCAATGACACCTTTAATGAAATTGGTATTGAGGTAAATTTTGATTATGATGCCCCTTTGGAAAATCCTCATAATGTCATACAAATCAAGTCCAAATGCATAACTTAATCACTTCTAACCTTTTATTTCTTTTCAATGAAATTGAACATAATGACAATAGGTATGCCTACTAATTTCTTAATTTATTTCATTTATTTTTAGTAAAATTGTTTTTTTAAGGATTCTACTTTCTTTTTCAATCCTCCATATGATTGAAAAAGAAAGACACCTTTAATGAAATTGGTATTATGGAGAACTTATTTAATTTTCCTCAATATGATCCATCCTTAGAGCTTTGGTTTTGTGATGAATTTTTCTTTAACAATGAGCTTCTCTTTCTCTCTTTAATGATTCACATGTTATAAGTACGATGGTTGAATATGAGATTGACTCTATTATTCCTCCTAGCAATGACACCTTTAATGAAATTGGTATTGAGGTAAATTTTGATTATGATGCCCCTTTGGAAAATCCTCATAATGTCATAAAAATCAAGTCCAAATGCATAACTTAATCACTTCTAACCTTTTATTTTCAATGAAATTGAAAACATCACATGACAATATGCCTACTAATTTCTCTTAATTTATTTATCATTTTAGTAAAATTGTTTTTTTAAGGATTATACTTTCTTTTTCAATCCTCCATATGATTGAAAAAGAAAGACACCTTTAATGAAATTGGTATTAGGTAAATTTTGATTATGATTCCCCTTTGGAAAATCCTCATAATGTCATACAAATCATGTCCAAATGCATAACTTAATCACTTCTAACCTTTTATTTCTTTTCAATGAAATTGAACATAATGACAATAGGTACATGCCTAATAATTTTTAATTTATTTCATTTATTTCTAGTAAAATTGTTTTAAGGATTATACTTTCTTTTTCAATCCTCCATATGATTGAAAAAGAAAGACACCTTTAATGAAATTGGTATTGAGGTAAATTTTGATTATGATGCCCCTTTGGAAAATCCTCATAATGTCATACAAATCATGTCCAAATGCATAACTTAATCACTTCTAACCTTTTATTTCTTTTCAATGAAATTGAACATAATGACAATAGGTATGCCTACTAATTTCTTAATTTATTTCATTTATTTTAGTAAAATTGTTTTTAAGGATTCTACTTTCTTTTTCAATCCTCCATATGAGTTGTAGATTCATTATTTAAAGGGAAATGAGTGTTCAAATGAATTCATTGAATTTTCAAGAACTTTAATGATGATATTGACCACAATGCCAACAATAATATTATTACTTATCTTAAGGAGAAAGAACCTTGACTACCCCTGAATGGAATTTCCCATACCGGATTTTTATAATTTAACTTGGGAAAAGACATTGACCCCAACCCTTAAAGATGAGAGATGATTGCTATGATGACTCAAAGATTTAGGTACATATTATAAGTTGATTATCAATCCTTTTAATCCTTGTAGTTCTTTTCTTTATACTTCATTATCTTGTCTTGTGGAAGAGTTAGGCACATATTATAAGTTGATGATCAATCCTTTTAATCCTTGTAGTTCTTTCCTTTATGCTTCATTGTCTTGTCTGGTTGGTTTTAATCCTTGTAGTTCTTTCCTTTATGCTTCATTGTCTTGTTTTGTGGGTTGACATTCCATGAGAATTCAATTTTCTTACCCTATCAAGAACACATTTTATTAAAATCAAGATATATTTCTTTATGAAAAGTTTTAGCATGAAATTTATGGTTTTTATTTTGAACATGTATATACATAAGTTTAATCATTTTAAGAAATACAAAGGAAAACTCAGTTAGGTTTATATGAAACTCAAGTTTTCCTTTAAAAAATAAATCACAAATTCAAAAATATAAGAATATAAGAATTTTTTTTATTGCTTACTTCTATATTTTCCTTTTAGTCTTTCATATCGATTTATTTTACTTAAAAAATTAAATTTTATGTCCTAGTCCATTTGATTTCTCAATCTAATTTTTCATACCTTTCTTGAAAGTGATATTCTAAAGGGTTTACCATAGTTTTCAAAGTGGTAGAGATTTATCTAATATGTGTGTTATTAATTGGTTGTAAAAATGTTACAGGTGTAACCAATGATAGACACAAAGGACCCAAACATAGACTTTAAGTGACCAAGTCCTTGTGAGTTAAGCAGATATTATATATAGATTATATAAAAATGATCTTCCCTCATCCTCTTAATCTTTCTCTTTCTTCATCCCTTTGTAGAGTTATGAATTTTTTGGTGATATTATGAATACTCAAATTACCACTCTTCAAGTTATGATTTCTTTGAATATTCTAGTGATATGTTCATTTTCATGTTTCTCATCTACGAAATCATTATTTGTGAGTTTGTACCTGCAATATGCCATGTATTGACATTTATTTTTGTCAACTAAATCATTATTTATGAGCTTGTACCTACAACATTTATTTTTGTCAACTAAAGAGGATTACAAAGTATTTCTATGCTACCCCATTTTTAATTCTTTTTACCAAATATTTTAAACCCAATTGAATCACTATACATTTTCCTTCTACCCTAACCCTTTTAGATAATTTGACATTGTGTATACCACTTCTTAATAAAGTTTGTTTAATATGTGTTTTTAGTGCGTAGTGATGGTACATGTGCTAAAGGTGGATAAGATAATGATGATGATGATGTGATGATGATGATGATGATTACCATCCACTAAAACCAACATTCATCTGGACCCAAGAGGGTAAGGGATTACCCAGGATTCTTTAGAATTTTGTTTTGTGCCGAAAAAGCATTAAGAGAAGCTTCCAAGATCAACCACACTTTAATACAGAGGTTAGGAAGGCTGGAGAAAAAGGACAAATATTTTGAAATGGTTCAGCTTCATGGGTATAGGCCAGACCTAGGGAGTTTTTCATCTTCAACTCCTCTTAGTGTCACAAATGACACTCTTCATCCCATGGCATTTTAGGAATTAACCAACGCCAAGTTTCACTATGGATCTCATGAGAATTTGTTCTATCTTAGCAATGCTTATTTTTTCTTAAACCTCCAAGAAAAATGTATAGATAATTTTGATATTTTGGATTAGGGTTGATTACATTCTCATAATACCTTAATTTTCTCTTTCCCTCTGTCCCCTTTATCAATACACTACATTTTCTCCAAATTTTGATTTGATGATATTTTAGTATCTTTATTATGCAAAATGTTATCTTCCATGATTCCCAATAGTTTAGTCAAGACTAGGCATCTTTATGCCATCCTCGCTGAGCTCCATGGTGGTTATGAATTGATTTTGTAGCAATTTTAGGAAGCCCTTGTCTTCCATGTTGTTTAACTTGTTCTTATACATTAGGTATCTAGTCGTGAGCCATGATATCAATGGGGAGAGACTTGTTTCAAGATGAGGATGGATAAAGTATTTCCTATAACTTTGGAGGATTATGTATTATAAAATTGTTTTTGTATTTGCTCTATCTTTTCCAAGATTCATGTGAGATACTACAACCCCAAAAGTTCACATCCATAAAGAATAACAAGTATAAAAGAGTCTCAAAGAGGAATTATTCTTATCCTAACTCCAAAGTTCAACTCCATACAATTGTTTTCAAGCCCATAATAATCTTTCCATCCCCCACAGTCCTTTTCTCAATGCTATAATTCCACTATTAGAGCTTGTGGTAGCCATACACCCAAAGATATTTTATGAAGTCACTCTCCTCCAAGTTGTTGTTTTCATATACCTAGGTATCATAAGGAATCTTATTGGGTTTGCACCATGACCCCTTATTCACAGAGCTAACAATCATACCTTGTTGGAGAAAAAATCCCTTGAGGATTCTTATTTTGTTTTCAAGATCATGGGGACTTTTTTCCATAAGAATGATATCATCGGCTTAAATAAGAAGATTGATGACTATTCTAGTGAGAGTAGGGCCAACACAACCTTCTTTTTCCAAACAATCTTCTAATTTGTCAATGGTATACCAAAAAGGGTAAGGGACAACCTTGTTTGACTCGTATTGTAGTTAATCTCTTTGACCAACCCTTAGTGTTTCTTTTAAACTTAGCATTAAATTATCATACATCCTTATTGCAGCTTCCCTCAACTAGAAAGGAACTTTTATCTCTTCCAACCTATTCCAGAAGTTTTTCCTAGGAACCATGTCACATTTTCTAAGTCAACAAAACAACAAAAAATATTTGTTTTAGTATTGCAACTCCTCTAATGATCCTAAAGGTAAATCTAGATGGTCCACACTTGAATGATATATCCTAAAAAATGTCCTTGCCTTTATCTCTTTTACCGCGGACTTTCTAGCCAAAGGCTAATCTCTTTTCCAAAACAATTCCATAAAGTTTGGCTAAAATCATGCTAATCATAATGGTCCTATAATTAGAGGTTCGTTTATATCCCCATTTTAAAAATAGGAACAATGGGAGAGGTTTTGCATCTAGGGTTTATGGAAGACATGCTTGACTGCTAATGTAATAACCCGATTTAAATGGAACGTTTAAATTTCTTCCCTTTTTTCTGTAATTTCTATAAGCCTTAAAGAAGTGCAAAATTTTCATAATTTACAATTTATCTCACCACTTACGCTAACACTTACGCAAGTAGAATTTGGCAATAAGTAACAATCTAAGTAAATCATTCATGAATTTGAATTTACATAATTTCACTCGATACTGCAACAACTTGTTCTCTTGAACCTCGCCTCCTTAGGGACACCCCAAAACCAAGCACCAACACTATTAGTAATTTAGCCCTAGGGACATGTAAATGGGATCGCCCTAGCCCCTCTCTGAGCCCAAAACCTTCCCAAGCACCGTGAACTCTAATCGTAGAAATTTCACTCTCATTCCAATAATTCTCCACCTCCTCCCTCAATGCATGAACCCTCCCTGCCTCTCCACCTCCCTATTCCCTCCCTTCACTCTCACCTTTACTTCCACCTTAACTTCTTTATTACCTTATCCCTTTATTAATGCTCCTATCCATCATTTATTACTTATTAATTGTCTTATCCTTTATTTAGATGTTTCCCTTTTACGTATTGGTTACTTATCCCCTTTGGGATAATGATTAACCCATTTAACCTTATATTTTATTTTCCCTTTGTTTAATACTTAATTAATCAATTAATTAATTAATTATCAAATTAATCATTAACATTAATTTAATACTCAATCAATTAATGACTCACTTAATACTTAATCATTCATTAACCCTCATGTACATTATTTAATAATGTCCAATTAGAAATATTATTTTATGATATAAATACAATTTAGATAATCTTTTAGGATTATTATTAAATTAACCATCTTAATAATTATATCATTACATACACCCACCCTTCGGAAACTTCTTTCATATCCGTTAAGGTATCTTATGGTGCAAAGAACAAGAAAACTCATACCCTATGTAGTAAATCCACATTGCTGCAAGTGTGTCGGAACTCATACTAGTAGTATATGTACTCCTAAATGTATGTACCTAGTTGCCAATTTATATGTACTAATAATCAAACCACACCCCTCAGTATTTTATAAAAGGCATTCAATCCAGTCAGGAAGACTAGTCTTTATAAAAGACAACAATCAATTAATTGTGTGAGAGATCCTTTAATTACACTATTTGGTTCAAAATCATTTTAAACAATTGTGGTTTATAGTTACATAATAATGAATTTTCTATATACATTTTCTTCATCATCTCCCCACCACAAGACATATTCCATAGTCTCAATCCATTCTACTCATCCTTCCTCCTAACCTGTTTCCAACTCCATTACTATCCGGCCTCAAGTAGGATCTTCATTATTATCTGGGAGATACTTGAGTACCAACCTAACTCCCAAATATAACCGTAGTGGAGTTTCGGCTTATTCTGACCAAGCTTCCTAGTGCAACCGACATTCCTATCATCACACCTAATTTGGGGAGCGTGAACTAGCACCTTCCTCCCAGGACTTCATGTTTCTGAGGATACACTCTGGGAAATGCCTCCAACTCTCCCACTGTGCTGTCTGTGTGGTCCACCCTACCATGGCTCCAATCTATAATGGAGGGATACACGGTGGGAAATGACTCCCACCCTCCCACTGTAAACTGCACAACACCCCTACAATGGAATTTACAAGGGCACCATGTTGCCGAGGTTTTGTCATCGCTATTCGGTTTTGGGTAGTGTCGTTACCCTGAAATCATGCACCGATCCACATATCATAGCAATGCATCTAAACCATTATAAATTTCCAAATACAATATTCATACCCTAATGTTTCTCAGGGTCACACCTCCGCTATATACACTTTCATCATCATTATTCCTTGGCTATTTACAGTCTATAACCCTGTAGATTAGTCCTAACACAAACTCATACATTTATATGCATTTTCATCGTAATTGCATACTAGCATCATTTTACTTTGGTATCTCCTCGTAATCACAAGTTAACATCAAGTTTTCAATTAGAAATAGACCTCATATTGTCCCATAATCCACTTCTAATTCCATTCACAAGATTACTTACCAACTAAATTTGCATGGCATCCATATCATCCAACAAATATTTTAAAACATTCATTAATTCCACATTTTCACAATGTGTCACTTATATCATCATCAAATAACATTTATACATTCAGAAGTTTTGCATTCACATAATAGATCGTATTACATATTACATACATCATCAATAAATAACATTTAAATATTCATAAATTTACATGTACAAGGTGACGATCATATAACATCATCATCAAATAACATTTAAACATTCTCATAAAGTTCATAAATTTTAAAGTTTAAGAGTATCAATTTAATAGTTTCATTGTGACTAGAAAATAAAGTATATAGTCCCTAGGTAATCCTGGTTGTCTAAGAAAAAAGGTGGTGTGTTAAGATATTGACCCCACCTTCAAAACATGTTCTAAAGGTCAAAATAGTGAGGGATAATCTCACCAGGCGTTCCCAGATCTTCCTGGGCAGCGTATCATGGACTATACTTGTCCCATCGTACCTTAACTTATTCACTAGATGGTTCTCGATGTCGGATCATCGGGTCTTCAATATGAACGGTTCGTGAGGGTTCCCTGCCTAACACCCAATTCCTTCCACTAGTCTATGTGGACGAACATAATGACGTGAAAAATGTATATATGGCCAAGGAGTTTATGCGTAAGTAAAATAGATGATATGCAACGAGACCAATTTTCTCTTGTATCCTGAATTGTCCTATAAACCAAGGTGACAACTTTGACCCCTTCCCAAACAGTATGGTGTACTCTTATTAACCGATAATTTAATGAAAATTGGTCTCCCACTTCATAACTTTGCCTGTCTCAGGTGTGCATCTGATAGCTTTTCTGCCTATCCCGTTCTTCCTATAATCATTTAATTTGAATCAACAATTTGTTCCTCCATCTCCGGAATCAATTTTGGCCCAACTGCTATTCGGTCTTCTAGTCTATCCCAACTCAGAGGAGTCTGACACTGTCATCCGTAAAGAAACTCAAAATGCGACATCTTAATGTTGCTTTGATAACCGCTAGTGTATGCAAACTCTACCAAAGGAAGGTATTTCTCCCACTGGGTCTGATTATCTCATCACATACATCCTGGGCATGTCTTCCATGACTTGCATTTACTCCCTCGGGCCTGCCCTATCTAAGCTTACATGATAAGTTGTGCTTTGCCTTAACTGAACCCCTAACACGACCGAAACTTGTCCAAGCAAAATCTAGGCGGAACCTGAGTCCTCGTCTCAAATGATCTCTAGTATTCGCGGTAAACGGATAACCTCATTTACAAACACACGCGCCACACCAGTGACATCGTATACTTGGAACCCTAATAAAATGAGCACTCTTGGTTACCCTATCCACTATCACAAGAATGGCATTGTATCTAAGTGGGATGTGAGTGTAACCCCACAACAAAAATCCATATAGAGATGACCTCCCCACTCCTGGCCATAGGGAACATCATGTGGTTGTAGGAGGCTCATGGGCGTGATGGTGGTTGTTTCACCTCGCCGGACACACCTAGGCATCATGGTTTTAAATGGACTACATCGCTTCATGCCTACCCAAAAGAAGAGCTTCTTCATATCTCAAGCATATATTTTCGTACACCGTGATGCACAATAAAGTGGGATCTATGGGCTTCCTTCAAGATGATGCTTCAAATATCCCCATTCTCGGGATGTACATCCTTCTCGAGTATTCAACACCGGGTTTGTTTCCAAACTATACCCTTCAGACTTTGGATCTAATCAGCTTCCCACCTAGAGGTTTGAAGTAACCTTAAATACCAACTCTGCCTCCTTTGAGTTGTTCCAACACACGCTCTCTCATATTGACCTTTTTGCGTCGTACGGGCCAAGGCAGCGAGAAGATTCATGGTCTCCTACCCAAGGCATCTACGACCACATTTACCTTTCCCTTGATGCACGAGCATACCCAAAATCATAATTTCACTCATAAAATCACTCCTTCGCCTTTGCCTGGAATTTAGATGCTTTTGAGTGAAGATATGTTTTAAACTTTGATGGTCTGCTTTGAGCTCAAAGATTCTCACAACAACAAGATAAGGTTCTCCAAATGTTTCAGAGCTAGCATTACGGCCGCCAACTCTAAGTCATGAGTCACATGGCGACCTTCTTCATGTTTCTTCAACTTCCTTGGACACATGAGCTATAACTCCTCCATCTTGCATTAGAATGGCCCCCAACCCTTTGCTTCGAGGCATCCGTAGACCGTAGAAGTCCCTTTTCCATATCTCCAGCACCTTAGAATTGGCGCATCTTCGTTAGTAAACCTCTTAGCTCAATGAACTACCACATTCTTTTCCAGTCCATTCATACCCGACCCCCTTTGCGCTAAAGTGGTGATGGTTTCGCTTATTTTTGAGAATCCTCTCAAATCTCCATTAACCTCGCTAGCCCCATGAAGCTCCTCTGCTGGCATTGCACCCGCCACTCCATAATGGCCTTTACCTTTTCTGGGTCCATAGAGATTCCCATACCAAAAATGATATGACCTAGCTATGGATATCTTTCTGGTAAGAAGGGACACTTCACGTACTTTCCCATACAGCTTTCTTGTTTTCTCTTAGGCATGACAACACTATTCGCAGTGTTCCTGTTCTCTTTCATTCTTTGAATAGATGAGGGTGTCATCTAAAATACTTAGGCCAAATCCGTTTAGGTAATTTTAATGCCGCTCACAGGCTCTCATGAATACCACCGGGCGCATTGGTCAATCCGAAAGGTACCACAACAAACTCCAGAATGTCCAAAACCGAAGTTCCTCGAAAGGCGCCTTTGGGATATCACCTTCCTTAATCCTTAGTTGATGATACCCATCGCGAAAATCGATCTTGAGAATACCGCTACTCCTTTCATCCGATCGAAGAGATCATCAATTCACAAGACGGCACCGTTTCTTCATCAGAAGTAATCTGCTCAAACTCAGTTCATACACGTAGTGATCCATCCTTCTTCTTTACAAAATAACGGTGCTCTGCATGCATACTTGGCATTATTAGCCCTAAGTCCAGAACTCTTTACCGTATTTGCAATTCACAAAGTTCCTCGACAATGCCATCCCATAATTTGAAGTTTTGAAATTGGTTATGCACCGTTTTAGCTCAATAGTAAAAAATCGCTTCTCTCTCGAGGTAACCCCGGTAACCGCCAAAACATTCAATTCTCACGTAAGATCATATACCGATCTAGTCAGAGTCCCCTCCCTGCCTTTCAACGCTTCATAAAGTTGACACCTTTATCTCAAGCATCGCTGACCTTCATAGTTGATATAAAAAGTACCTTTCTCTCTATACCCCTGATCTCATTACCCTCCTTCATCATCGACACAAAAACACCCTCTTTGTGGAACAATCTACCAAAAGTTCGACATGAGCTCAACCAATCCATTCCAATGATACTTCATACCGCCCCTAGAGTAAAAGACTATACCAACCTAGTAGTACACACCCCTGTGCCTACTATACAATTCTACACTAGGTCCTAACGCTTGTTTTTCCCCGGAAGCCATCTCTCGACTCGGTTAAGTCATCGTGATCGTAGGCTGCCAACCCACCTTTTCTAATGCAGACAGAAATGAACCATTTGTCGCACCAGAATCAAATAAAACCGTAACATTGATATGATTTAGCACACCTAATGATTCCACCACCGCGGATTGATGTTTGCTTCATGTTGGGTTAATCACGCGGTGAATATGGTGGTTACCACTTTCTCCCTATTGGCTGCTTCTTCCTTCTAGATCTAACCTCGAACTCCGCATAGCCCCATTCGTAATGGGGCTTCAGATCTCCAACATGCAATACTTAGATTGAACCGGGTGTAATCATCGTTATGCGGACCGATTCTAAATGAGTTTTCCCTGGAACCCCGCCTATTGTCTCGATAAGGTCGCGGTCCCGTCAGCACTACATGCTGAAACGGTATGCCACCCTGCTTCATTGAAATCCCCGCAGCTCTACCGCCCTTTGGCGCCAATTCGGTTACCATAATGATGGGGTGTCGAGTTCTCCCCTAGGGAAATTTCCTTTGGGGTCTTTCCTAATCCCCGCTGGCGGCGGAAATGTCGATATTGCACCCCCGGATAAGTTCATATGTTCTTCCACGAAGCGCACCGCCGGCATCAAGACGATTCCACATCCCCGCCACCATAGCTCTTATCCTAGGGTTCAATCAATAGATGAAGGTCATTCTCGTCAGCACGCTATCCATATACGCATACACATATTTAATTCGCCCATAAACCCGATTCATATTCTTTCTACCGCTTTTGTTTCCTCAGAGTTAAGGCATAATGAAACAACCTCGTTGTTCGTAGGTAATGATATTTCCTCCGAACCTTCTCTCCTCGGTGTTCCTAAGATACCGCGGTTCGTGCGCTTGTTCTTCCAGTTACCTCAAATGGCTCAAGGCCGCCCCTTTAACCGTAAAAATGGCGTATCTTCGCCTTCTCGAACTGGACCCATAGTCCCTTAAGGAAAAACGCACGCCTTCTAACCATGATTCCGCTGCCTAATCTGGCGCCACCTCCAGCAAACTCCTAAGTTTGATCTTTGCAACTCGTGATGATGTCTTCGTGGAGGTCCTCCCCCTGATTTCCTCTATGCTTCTGGATTACCCGCTCCTGACGGTAGGGGTTCCACTTCAGTTCCTGCAAGTTGGCGCCCTTTTAAAGTCTCGCGATGCATTTCCAACGAAAGCAAAGTTTGAGGGCTAGTTCGGGCGGTGGTTGTGGTGGCGCTGGCGGTACTTGTGTCGACGCTTCCGGCCACCTCCTCGACCCACCATCCCTCAAGGTGTTTGACCAACATCAACCAAAGTTCGTGGTGAGTTCCGTGGATGTTTTAAATTGTTTTACTTAAACTTTTAGAAAATGTGGTTAGTGTAAGTTTTTCACTTGTTCATAAACAGACAAGTACTCCATCGGATTGCCTGCTTAGGTTGGCTTGGCATCTAAGCTTCGCTGTCATCCCTAAGGAAAACAACTACTGGTTTTCTTCCCTATAGCTACACGCAGCTCATACTCTTATGCTTACGCCTCTAGTGCATATGTCACTGCTCCGCGAAAGTAGTCCTGTTCCTTCCTTAGTTTACACCTCCTACAATTGGACTAAAAATAACTTTCTTCCTTATGTTTATTAATTTTACTACGGAGGCATACACCTACCGGTTATCCGGCACAATCAATGATCTTTTAATATTATTTAACCTAAAACCATTATCTCATGGTTATGTATTGAAGATGCTCTGCATATTCTTAGTCATCCCTCCAATATCAATGGGTCCCATTTATCATTCATAACTTTCTTGTATTTATCACAAAGACTGCTCACACGCTTTTTAATATTTACCCAATCACATAAAAAATGTTTTAAGGTTATATAATTACTATAATTAAATAAGATAAATCATGATAATTATTATCCCCGTCACAAATGTCAAGGTCACAAGTATATGTACCTTTCGGCACTAGTGCTCTTCTTAAGGCGCTTTGATTGGTGGGTGGTCTTGGGTATTATAGTTAAAGTATGTATAAATAAACTTATTTGTAAAAGAAACAACGCATGGTGCATTGGTAAGGAGGTCATTTTTAAAGCTTTCACGGTGGAAGGAGGTCCAAGGTTCAATCCCCACATACTCCATTAAATTTTCATTCTCCTATATTATTCAAACTTGACTAATTAGTTTTACTTAACTTTTTTAATTAGTAAAGTTTAATTAAAAATTACTAAAATATTAATAATTAAAACTAATTGAATTATTAAACTACTCACTTTATTTAAACCACTACTTTTTAAAACCTTATTATTTCCGGATTAAATTTTATACATTTTCAACTTAAAACTAAAAATAAAAAATAAAAATATATATAAACATATAAAAGAAAAATTCCATAAATAATTACTATATATATTTAATGCACTCCACTGTACTCAAGTTAAACCAATTTTTTTAGTAAACAACAAACTTGTATTGGTAATGTGATTCTATGCCTGTGGTTTGCATGTTTCCATGTGTCTTCGGGCCTGAATCCGGAGGTCTCCCATAGTGGTTCAACAGGGCTGGATGGAGAAGACCATAGGGGTGGGCGAAAGGAACTTCCCAATATTGACATAAGCCTGGTTTCTCAACAAACCTCTCTCGATGTAAGTGTGGCCTGCCTCAAGTTCCAATGGGATGAAACCCACGATGGAGATGGCATCGCTCTCCAAATATTTGGTAAGTCCCCCATTATTTCTATTCTTACTCTCATGAATTTTTTTTTATTCATACGTCAATGGTTCAGTCCTACTCCAGGTTATGCTCTCTGGTTTGTGCTTATTTTATTTCTTATTTTTTACTGTGGAGTCATCGCATTCTCGCGAACACTTCCTCGCTAATAATGGCTTTTCGCATCAATCCTTCCAACAATGAAAATCAACACAAAAAACTCTGCCATCAACACTCAGGAACACGACCTTCATGGTGAAATAGAGATGGAATTTTTGAAAATGCAATTTTTCTGACTCTGTATTGATCATCAAAATACCTCTTGAATACTAATAATAGCTAACCCTAATACTACAAAGAAGTAATGCCCGAGTGTGCTGCTTTCTCCTTAATGCTTAATCACTTGTGCGCTTGTAGTTTGATGGCATTTGGGTGTCAGTTTTGGACTCTTAACCTGTTAGATAGAAACCATGCTTTTGTCAATTGTCACCATTACTAAACTTTTCCATGAAATGAGCCCCATGGTTGGGCTTTGGTTTCAGGTCATGCTATGTATGCTTAGTGTTTGCTGTTTGTTTGGTGCTAACTGTTGGTGTTGAGTGCTGGAGAAAGGCTGCCCCTCGGCAAGTATACCTTTTATTGGAACCCAACGCATCAGTCAAACAATCAAATTCGATATCCAACAAGTTGTTGCAGCAATAAAATAAGACTGGAAAGGATGCAAAAGACCAGGTGGTATGGAAGTTGCTGTGGGTGACTGTATTGTTCATTTCCATTAAAAGAATTCAAATCCTAGAATCTGTATTAATCACCTGAAGTCAAGTTCGACGCTCATATATATATTTTTTTGGAATTGGATTTTGGTATTAATCCACGAGGCAATTTTTAAATATATGAATTATTTTCTTCTATGGGAACCTGGAAGGACAGAAACCCACTATGAGGTTAAGTTTGGCCTGTATTCAGTGGAAGGTATGCATGTAATCACAGTGGAGGGTATTGGGAATCAACAACAGGGTTTGCATCTTCACGGTCAAGTACAGCTGTTTTCGCTGTGTGAAGCTACCGACATATTTATGGAGATGTCACTACCAAACCAATGAATGACCCAGTTTTATCAAAAGTATTCATAGTTTGACTGCCCTCCCTATGAAGGGAATGCTTACAGGTCATGTGACAATTCTAAATGGGTCTTGGGGTTTATGATATACACTCTCCTCGCATTTCAGACACGGAAGATATTGCAGACCTGTATCGGAAAGGTACTGCCACACCATGTTTTCTCTTACTCGTATCCATTTTCTCCTTTACTACTAAATTTCCCCAAGTAATGTAATACGAGGTGCCTTTATAAACAAAATCAAATAAAATTACAAGATTCAAAATATTATTTGTGTACACATTTCATCTCATGGATTAAAAAGAGTAAAACACCAAGACATAATGTAAGGGTGTCTCCCACGTCAGTAACCGGATTTTATATATTAATAAATATTAATATGTGCTGAAATATAAATTAACTGTCTTCTACTTATTTAAGAAGGTTTAAAGTCCTCCCTAAAACCTGTAAATGCTTGAATGTTGTAGGAGAAATTTTAGGGTTCTCATCGAGGTTGGAATTTATTTTTATATTTCATTCCCTGCTAAAAGTGTTATTGTTTTATAAGTATATTATCATTATAACCATAGTAAAATAAATATGCATTTTTAAGATTATATGTCCCAATATTTAGGAAGTTAAATATATAAGTTTTCATACACTCAGATACAACAGCGAAAAATATTCCTTGTCCATAGATAAAAATATTCTTACAATTTTGTTTCTAGTTATTAGTACTATTAGTTATTCCGTGACTTTAGATTCAATGATCTCTTCTACTTCTGGACACCATTATGAGCCATGGTCTTATGATTGCCTATAAGAAAGATGGATTTTATATATAGCGAACAGTACATAGGACATGGTTTTAGCTTTTACTTAGATTCACTAGTTTATCAGTTTCCTTTTCATTTATTTTTATTAATGTTCTATGTTTTATGCGCCCTAATTTTATTTGAACCAGGGTTTCTACAATGCATGTAATAAACTGATGAATTAACTGCTTAAATTTCTCCCAAGTTTCAATTTCTGCAGCCTTTAAAGAAGTGCACCTCACAATTACAATTTACCCTACCACCCAACACTTTTCACGTTAAAGTAGAATGCACAGTATAATTTGGTAAATCATTCATGAATTTGAATTACATACCTCACTTTGATGCTATCCGCATTCTCGCTTGAACCCAAGCCTTAGGGACACTCAAAACCACCACCCACCGAATTAGGTATCATTTAGCCCTAGGGACATCAATGGACGCCCTGTAGCCCTCCTGTTCAAACCTCTTCTGTAATCAGAATCCCAATCAGAAAATTCTCACTCTATCCCAATAATTCTCCCACCTCCTCAATGCATGAAATCCTCCCCATAATTCCTTTCTCCACCTTGTCCCTCCCACTCCCACATTTACTCCACCCAACTCTTTATTACCCCATCCCTATTAATGCCTTATCCATTCATTTATTAATTTACATCAGTCTTATCCTTTCATTTAAATAAGTTTCCTTTTATTTATCAGTTACGCATCCCCTTGGGATACGTAGAACCCATTTAACCTATGGCTTTTATTCTATTTAATAATAATTTAATTACAATTATCAAATTAGAAATTAGAAATATAAAATATTTACTATATAAAAGTTGTTGTAAACATTATTATTAAAAAAAAAAAAAAAAAAAATTAATCATTCATTAACCCTCATGTACACTATTTAATAATATCCAATTAGAAATATTATTTTATGATATAAATACAATTTAGATAATCTTTAGGATTATTATTAAATTAACAATCTTAATAATTAAGGGTCATTACAGCTAAATTGAAGAGCTTGTGCATGTGAGGGATAAGGATTGGCCCTCCGATTTTTAAAATTTCATCTTGGTAGCCTTCAATGTCCTTATCTTTTCCATTTGCGAGCAGCTCAACCTCGAACTCTATGTCATCTAAAGAAAAAACTTCTTCCTTTTTAGGGACAATATGAATGGTGTCCATGGCATTAGGGAACTAGTAAAGACTTTTAAGGTAGGAATTCCAACCCCTTAAGGGAATCCTATTATTTTCTTTAGTATTGCATTTTAAAATTTGGCTATAGTTGTGAAAGTTGCTCTTGGCTTTTATTGATATAGTATTGTATCGCTTGAAATTCATATGGTGATTACCCTAACCTTGTGAAAAATTGAGACCTTGTAAGCCTTGTTACTATTTGATATCTTATTCTTCATTTCGTATATTAATGGCACTACTTTTCGAAATAAAAACAAAATAAAGTGTTGCTTACTTTTTTTTTGAATAGGCCCTTTCTCTCTAAACCATATACACATTTATTTTTCTATTACTATTTAATGTACCTTGTTACTCATTTTCTATATTAATAAT
>SNQJ01S0145379.1:8953-24100 GCA_010110895.2 Picea sitchensis | reverse complement strand
AAACTATGCATGCATGCTATTGTTCTACTAGAGGGTTAGAGATTAAACACAAATCACATAAAACATATAAGACTCATGTATTTGGGACAGGAAAAGTATCTTTTTATTAATCTCAATATGAACCAACTTACAATGATTATAGATATCGACCACCGTTCGTCGATCCTGATCCTGGGCTCCTCCTCTTCTTTGTCCTCCAACTGCTTTGCTTGAATTCTCCTAAAGCTTGAGGAAAGGCTAAAGGGTTGGGACAAAACGGATTCGGCAATTGGGCAGACTTTCTTTGCTATGATTTTTCCTCCTTTGAATAGTACCCCTACCCCTTCTTTTATAAGATAGAAGGAGCTAGGGTTTTAGATGAACTCTCGGCCATGCATGGCTGGGAGTTCCAGTTAACTGACCCAAAGCTTTTGGTCCCAGCGGAAACTTTCCTGATTTTTTGCTTTGTTAGGTAAACGCTGGCTGTAGTGGGCCAGCCCGCATTCCAACACGTGCAGTATAAGTCCTGCTAGAGTTCCAACGTGCCCAGTGATAGGTTAGGGCGCGGGTTACTTAATTTAGGAGGTTTTTGAAGAGTCTGTTCAGCCTGTCTTTGGCAATGAAGGGAAATGAGTTGGCCTGATGCCAGGTCAGCATGGATGGTGCAATTTAGGGTTATAACACCCACCTGGTAGAGCTTCACAAAATCCTTAGTGATTCTGATTCTTCTTTCTGGACTCACAGTAGAGTTCTCCCTCTGTGCACTCCTTGCACCTGCTCAATGCCCACTTGGGAGAGCTTCTCAGAATCCTTAGTGATTCTGGTCCTCCCTAAGAAATCATAGCAGAGTTCTTCTCAATGTATTGTTGTACATATGCTCAATTCCCACTTGGCAAAGCTTCACAGAACTCCTCAGAGCTTCTGTCTGCAACTGTGTTCTTCCCTCACAGCCTTGCCTCCAAGGTATTCATCAACCTTGAGGTCTTCCCTGAGTTGTTGATTTCAGTTCCTGTGCCGCAGCACGTTTTTGTCTGAACCCGCAGTACTCAGAAGTGCTTCAGTGCACCGGTATTCAGAGACCGCAGTACTCTGTCTTTCCCTCTTGGCATGAAACCTCAAAGACCTCTCAATTCTGAAACCAAACAACTCCTGCAAATGCAAACCTACAATATACATCTACAACATATAAGAACACTCACAGACATTCATTTAACACACAATAATGTAGGAAAAAATGCTCTTTGTATTAAATATGGCAAATGCTTGTATTTACAAGGTGTTCCTGAGCATGGCCTATAACAAGGTCTCGACTCTTCTCCCTTCTGCTCCCTACTCGTAGACTATCACACACTCACTCCTTCTCCAACTAACTACTCTAAGAGATACAATTCATCTTTTACATGAGGAGGCTCTTCGAGCTCTTCCCTCTAATCTACCTACCCTATTCAATTACATTGAATAGCTGTCTAGTCCATCATCTGGATCTAGATATTATCCTTACAAAAATTAAAGGCCTATCTACCTAATGCCTGCACAAAGGCACGGCTTCACAACTCAACAACTTAAACATTTAATTACATTGAATTCAAATTCCAAATGAGGACTGCGCCTCTCTTCAGCTTTGAATGCGTGCACTTGACGTGGTTGGCTGGCTGGCTGGTTGGCTGACGTGGAGAGATGCTCCTGCATCATACTCCTCAGCTGCAAAATTCATGAGCTTCCCATCCCTGATTTTGAAATCCTCCTGGATCCCAAATCATCCTTTGGAGCTGTTCATCTTCTCCATCTCCTTGCTGCTGCTTCTACTGCTGCACTACTTCCTTCTTTCTGCTCAGCCTCTCCTCGCTGGCAGTCCTTGCTGACCTTAACATCAGACTTCTGATCTCCTCGATCGCTTCGTCTAGCTGCTCCAGTGGCTGGTCCTGTTTTTGTAGTCTCCCCAGCTGCAAAAATTTTCTGCAATTGGGTAGATCATCATGATCTCCCATGCTTTCTTCTTCATCAGCTTCCAACTTCACTTGTTGGATGTGCATGCTCTGCACTTTCACCCTTCTCTCCAGGGCTTCGAATTGTTCATACAGATGAGACAAACTAACGATGTTTGCTTCTTCTTCTTCTTCTGCTGCAAACTCCCATGTTGCAGTCTTTTCAGTCTCCTGTCTGAAAATACTGAGCCATTCCTAAGAATTCTCAGTTTCCTCTCCTATTGGGAAGCCTCAGATATCTGCTCCAATACTCCTCCCCTGACAATCACAACTGACTGTTCTTTTGCTGTTGCTGCATATGCAACAGAAATTTCTGCCTCTCCTTGGGCAAGTGGTAGGAATACCTCGATTCCCCCAATCATCAGAAGCTCCCTCAGATCCTCCTCCTTTGTCAACTGCACCTATTGATCCAAACTCACCTCTGAGTTTATGATATTCTCAGATAGTCTCATCTGTTCATCCCTACCCACCTGGAAATATGGGATGTCTCTACTGCCCTCTTGGCAGTCCATGGAATCAACTAATTCCATCTCTATTTCCTTGCCCACCTGGAAAATTGGAAACCTTTCGCTGCCCTCCTGGTACTCTGTGAGATCCCGCAACGACCTCATATCAATACCCAGCGGGCAATGTGAAATTCCTCGGCTATCCTCCTGATAGTCTCTGAGATCCCGCAGTGATCTCAACTCGTTGCCCACCTGGCAATTGGGAATTTCCTCTCTTCCCTCCTGGAAGTTCTTCAGATCCCCAGATGATCCCAATTCACTGAGATTTCTCCCAGTTTTTGGGTCACATATCTAAACCATTTCTTCTTCTGGTCCATTGAGGTTTCCAGCATACCTCAACCATCCTCTTAACAGCCTACGCTGCCTTCTAGCCATCAACTCCTTGATTAGCCATTTTTCTTTTGCCTTCTTCATGGGCCACTCATACACCCATATCGACTTTGCTTTCCATTGCATCTGCAATGCAAGCTTTTCTATTTCTTTCTTTATATCAGCAAGCTCTTCATCTATATCTTTTTGGCTCCATAGCTCTGAGTTTTTCCTTCCATCATACCTACGGCCTTCAGTAGCCATGTTGCTGTCTCTGTCTACCCTCCTAGAAAACCTACTGCTGTCACTCTGCATCCTGAGCATTTCAAGCTTCATCTTAAGGTCCTCTTGACTGTCTACTCGATGGTTGCTTGCCCGCAAACAATCACCACAGAGTCTCCAATGCTCTGTCTTCCTTTACCTTCTCACTTCACCTGAAATATACAAGTGAAGTACCTACTCTGATACCACTTGATGTGTATCAGAGTTATCTTTACCTCTTATGCCTCCCTCGTATGAAATATACAGACAAGAATCAGGCTTTGATACCACTTGATGCAGTAAAACACGACCACCACCTCGCGCTCCTGCTCACAGGATCGTTCAATCACCAAGCAAACCGAAATGGATCTTCTGATTCCTTGCTAGAATCTCTTTTAAAATCTCGATCCACAGGTCCTACTCTTATCCCACACGGCTCTTCTGCATTTAACCGTGAACTCCCCCGACTTAAATTCAGGCTTCGGGGTTTCGTGATCCCCAATGTCATGAATCTCTGTCCCCGTGATCTCCCGTACACCGATTTGCCGATGCGCTCTTTTTTCCTTAGCCCCTCCTAGCTATGCTCTAGTCCTTATGACCAGCTCTCATAAGACTGCAACCTTACCTCCTTTCAGGGTTTCGAACATCGCAATACCGAAATGCATAAACCTTGTGTCCATGGGATTCCTGATATCCTGATTCGTGATTTCCCAATGTGGCTCTCCTATCGATACCTTTCCTGGAGGCCTCGATCACTGCCACGTTCCCCCTCAAGATGGACGACCCTGATCGCCTCTCGCGATTTCGCGACTTCAAATGCCCCGGAAGTCTTGTCCTCAGGACTCATGAAATGTCGAACTCCGATGCGTCGATTTGACCTTCTATCGAGACTTCCCCCGATAGTCTGGATCTCCGCCACGTATCCCCAACTGATGGATGACCCTGATCCAATCTCCCTATTTTGAGACTTGAATTGTCTCGACTTATTCTACCTTGAGAACTACGATGTCCTAAGTGTTGATTCTCCGCTATGCCGATAGCTGGCCCTGCAAATGGCACTTCCATCCTTTTGGGGTTTCGGACTTTGAAGTTCCGAAATGTATGGATTTCCTGTCCACGGAATCCCCAATATGCCGATGGAATTTTTTGATCTCGCCACGTGCCCCAGTAGATGGACAACTTAGGTTTGTATCGGGGTTTTCACTGTGAACTTACTCGATCACTCATCCTCGTGATTCCCAATTTCATGAATGCTGATATCCCGATAATTGTCGGGACTTCTGCCTGGTGTGAGAAGGGTTAAACCCCATGCACCTCCTGTCTGATCTGACGACTGACGAGATTTTTGAATGAGATCCAATGGCTCATGATCTCCCCCTTCTGTAGGCTTCTCGTATTCTCTCCTGAATGTGAAATCTTCAATGGTCCAGATTTCTTCGGCTAATCCAACGGTCGATGCTCCCTCCTGATCTTGCAAACTTCTTCCCAGCCTTGGGAGAATTTTCCTAAACTCAAAGGCCTCGACCTTTGTATTTCTTCTCCTCTGCGAACTCCTTTACTTTGATTTCTCTCGTGCGTATGAAAACGCTGTTCCTCCTGAGCTTCTGGGAACTCTGAACTCCTCCAAAGAGTTCTTCAACCTCTGCACTCCTTGCAACCACGACTCTCTGCCTGAAAGCACTCATCCTCATGAGCTTCTCAACACTCAGTTCTCTAAGGAAATAAATCCTTCTTCTTTCTCCCACAGATGGAGAATAATTGGATGCCCTCCTGGTTATCCTTCTACTCAAGAAACCTCTTGCTGAGTCTGCAGGGTGTTCAACAACCCTGTGAAGATCCCTCAGTGGATTCTTCCTTCAATTATAGAACTCAAAGAGTTCTCTTCTCCCTGTGCCTATCTGCAGAATGTCTCACTGCCCACCTAGCAGAGTATCTTTTCACAGAACGTCCAACAGTTCTGTCCTCTGTGAACTCCTTGCACCTGCTCAATTCTCACCTAGCAGAGCTTCACAAAATCCTCAGTGATTCTGATTCTTCTTTCTGAACTCACAACAGAGTTCTCCCTCTGTGCACTCCTTGCACCTGCTCAATTCCCACTTGGCATAGCTTCTCAGAATCCTTAGTGATTCTGGTCCTCCCTAAGAACTCATAGCAGAGTTCTTCTCAATGCACCGCTGTACATATGCTCAATTCCCACTTGGCAGAGCTTCACAAAAATCCTCAGAGATTCTGTCTGCAACTGTGTTCTTCCCTCACAACCTTTCCTCCAAGGTATTCAACAACCTTGAGTTCTTCCCTGAGTTGTTGATTTCAGTTCCTGTGCCGCAACATGTCTTTGTCTAAACCCGCAGTATTCAGAAGTGCTTCAGTGCACCGGTATTCAAAGACCGCAGTACTCTGTCACGCCCTCCTGGTATGAAACCTCAAAGACCTCTCAATTCTGAAACCAAACAACTCCTGCAAATGAAAACCTACAGTATACATCTATAGCATATAAGAGCACTCACAGACATTCATTTAAAACACAGTAATGCAGGAAAAACTGCTCTTTGTATTAAATATGGAAAATGCCTGTATTTACAAGGTGTTCCTAAGCATGGCCTGCAACAAGGTCTCGACTCTTCTCCCTTATGCTCCCTACTCACAGACTATCACACACTCACTCCTTCTCCAACTAACTACTCTAAGAGATACAATTCATCTTTTACATGAGGAGGCTCTTCGAGCTCTTCCCTCCAATCTACCTACCCTATTCAATTACATTGAATAACTGTCTAGTCCAACATCTGGATCTAGATCTCAGCCTTACAAACATTAAAGGCCTATCTACCTAATTCCTGCACAAAGGCACGACTTCACAGCTCAACAGCTTAAACATTTAATTACATTGAATTCAAATTCCAAATGAGGACTGCACCTCTCTTCAGCTTTGAATGCGTGCGGTTGACGTGGCTGGCTGGCTGGCTGGATGGCTAACATGGAGAGATGCTCCTGCATCACTTTGGAACTATAGTAACTCCACCAACCACGTGAAAACCTTCCATGAACCTCCTAGACTTAGACCTCACTACTCATTACTCTCTACAGTGGGTCACCCCCAAGCTAAGACTAAGCTCCACCTAAGGCAAGGGAATCCTAGGCTAGGCTGAGGTTACAAAAAAATTGAACAGAGAAATCAGAAGGATTCTCCCTAGGAGTCTTCTTATTCCCACTACTCACGAACTCTCATTCCCCACATGCCTGTTCCACCCAGGAGTATACACCTTCACAAGAACATTCCATTGGTGCTTCACCTCTCTCTTTGGTCCTCAACAACAAGCCAGATCAGGAAGTCTCAGAGCTCCGTAGATGGTGTTGGACTCTCTCTGGTAGAAAACCACTTCCCAACAGACTCCCTCACTTGGAGAGAGTTGCTTACAGGCCTAACAACCCGCCTCTTCTACCATGGGCCTGACAACCCGGTTCTTCAACCAGTTTCCAACTCAATTCCCACAAGTTCAGGATGAAAACAATGACAACATATTGGGATAGTTCACAGGTGACAACAGAAATATGAAAACAGGGTATGGAAATAGGAGACGACAATAGGCCACTAAAACATAGCACGGTTCAGGTAACACCCATTGTAGTATGTGTGACAAGCAATTCACACAGAGGTCGAACAAAGACTCAACAATTCAGACATAGTGGTATCGGTTTCTCTAGGAAATATCTTGGATTCGGGTTTCAGATCTGTGTGAGGGTTACATAACTCAGGCGCAAAGCTTTCTCAGTTCAGATAGATGGAAGGTAGACTGGAGGGTGAACCCCCATCATGGCTCAAGTCTTGGGTTAAATTTCTTGTGCTTAGGCCAACACATGTTGCCCATGAGGTTGCATGTGCTCCATCAACATGCATTCCTTTTTTCACACGATCCCCTTTTCAGGAACTTTGGATAAAGACATACATTTCACATAGCTTTTGGAATAATAATAAATTTTTATTCCTTAGGACTTAAGCCCCTAATATTAGCCCCTAGGCTCAACACTTAGCCTCTTTTTCCAACCTTTTATCCCTTTTTCCTTTACCCACCTTGTGGAAGCTTAGTCCCCCATCACTCTTTCTTTGTGGTTGGTCTGCACGCAACGATGTTTATATTTTTATTAATGTTCTGCATAATTACATATATACAATCAGGCTCCTGACCATTAACACTTAGGCCCTCTAGTCTAATAAACACATAATTCCACCAGCTTATATAAACTTGGCTCACCAACCTACAAAACATGATTTACAATTCATAAACATGACTACAACAAGGCTCATCCTTGGGGATATTACAATCCCCTCCCCTTATTTTTTCACTGTCCTCAATGCAACTTTACACAGTATCAACAATATTTCCAAAATTTCCAAAAAGATGCAGGTATTTTGCCCGCATAGCATCTTCATGCTCCCATGTTGCATCCTCAGGACCGTACCAGGTCCACTGGACCTTTACAAGCCCTATGGCTTGATTCTGGAACTGTTTTCTTTTCTATTCCAATATGTGCACATGATGCACTTGCAGGACACCTTCTTGTTCCACCTGAATCACATTCCAATCAATTACATGATTAGCATCAGGTATATATTTCTTAAGAAATGAAACATGAAACAAATTATGTACATTCATGGATGTAGGTAATGCAAGCATATATGCAACTGGCCCAATCCTTTCTAGGATTTCAAATGGCCCACAAAATTGGGTTTCCAACTTGGTGCAGTTTCCCAGCTTCATGGAGCTTCTATTGGCTTTTACTTTCAGGAAAACATGATCACCCACTTTGAACTCTCTATGGATTCTGTTTCTATCAATATAAATTTTCTGTTTGTCTTGGGAAACCTTTAAATTATTCTTAACTTTTAGCATTTGTTTTTCCATTTCCTTGAGCAACTCTGGCCCAACTACTGCCCTATCATCTGGATTATCCTAGATTACTGGAGTATTGTACTTTTTTCCATAAATTTCTTCAAATGGGCTCATCTTCAAGGAGGCTTGATACCCATTGTTGTAGGTGAATTCTACCAAGTGAAAGTAGTCTTCCCATTTCGATGGTTTGTCCATCACATACATCCTTAGTGTGTCTTCTATTACTTTGTCCATCAGACCTAGGATGATAAGTTGTGATAAAGTTTAGGTTCGTTCCGAATCCTTTGAAAAACCCCTTCCATAAATTTGAGGTAAATCTTGGGTCTCTGTCAAACATAATTGTCTTGGGGTTACCATGAAATCGTGCCACTTCCTTCATAAAAATGTCAACAACATCTGCTTCCTTGTGAGTAGTCTTTAATGGAATGAAATGGGCAACTTTCGTAAGCTTGTCCACCACCACCATGATTGAATCATGCTTCTTGCCTATTCTGGGCAACCCTATGATGAAATCCATTGTCACTACTTCCCACTTCCACTCAGGAATGGGTAAAGGTTGCAGCAACCTCGCTGGGTGCCTATGCTCAGCTTTAACCTTTTGGAACTCCATACATTTGGTGATGTATTCAAAAATTTGTTTCTTCATACCTGGCCAAAAGTAATAGCTCTTGATTGCTGCCATGGTTTTCTGATATCTAGGGTGCCCTGCATAAGGCACATTATTCCTTTCATGCAAAATCATACGTTTCAAGTCTTGGACATTAGGTACATAAATTCTATTATTGTACATAAGTATTCCGTCAGTTTTCAACTTATAATTCTCCACTTTCTATGGAATCTCACCTTGCTGTAGCTTTGCTACCAACTCCATGTATTGCAAATCTGCATTTGCAACTTCCAAAATTCTTCCCTTTATATTGGTTCGGTACATGCTAATGGATGTAGCATGTAATTCATGTACTCTCCTGCTGAGTGCATCAACCACTTTATTCTCCTTCCCTTTGATATGCTTGATATCAAAATTGTACTCACAGAGAAATTACAACCACCTACTCTGCCTAGTGTTCAAGGTTGGTTGATCAAAAGAATACTTCGGACCTTAAAATATGGTCTTTTCTCAGTTCGAGCCTCCTTCCCATGAGGTGATGTATCCACTTATTTAGAGCATGTACTATGGATTCCAACTCTAAATCATGAGTGGCATAGTTCCGTTCATGCTCTCTCAACTTTTTAGATTCATAACAAATTACGAATCCATTCTGACTAAGAAATCCTCCTAGTCCTTCTTTGCATGCATCAGTGCACACCATGAAATATTCATTTGGATATGAAATCTTCAATATTGGAGCACTGGTTAACAATTGCTTCAATTGCTGAAAGATTTTCTCACAAACATCTGTCTACTGAAAATTCTTCTCCTTCCTTTGTAAGTAAGTGATAGGGTGATCTATCCTTGAGAACCCTGCGATAAACCTTATGTAATAACCAGCTAAAGCCATGAAGAATCTAACTTCTTTCATGTTCTTTGGCGCTGACCAGCCTCTAATGGCCTGAATCTTCTCAGGGTCTACAACTATCCCATCCTTTGAGATAATATGCCCCAAGTAATGGATATGCTCCTGATAAAACGAGCATCTTCTCAACTTAGAATATTGTTGGTTCTCTTTTAGCACCTGCAACACCATCCTCAGATGCCACTCGTGCTCTTCCTCTGACTTGGAATACACTAGAATGTCATCCACGAAGACTATGACAAACTTGTTTAGATAGTCCCTGAATACACCATTCATCAACACATAAAAATAGCGGGTGCATTCGACAACCCAAATGACACCACTGTGAATTCGTAATGACCATACCTTGTTCTAAAGGTGGTCTTGCTGATGTCTTCATCTTGTTGAGATTTGGGTACCTTAGAAAGTGGTCCCCATGTGCTTATGAGTCTCTAAGCACAAAGGGGGAAGACTATTACCCTTGTAATTTACTTTATGATTCTAATTTCACTTTNTTATGATTCTAATTTCACTTTGACTTAGGTGATTTAAGTCAAAAGTTAAATATGTCACTTAAGTCATAAAGTGACAATTAATTCACAATGTGGGTGAATTAACAGACATAAAGAAACTAAGGAAAGTGGGTTTCCTTAGTGAGATTTTTGGAGTTGATCTCACCCATTGATTAGACTTGGCAAGATCTAATCTAGGCCATTGATCTTTTAGGGTTGGCATGAGGAGGCTAAAGAGAGGGAAAAGGTATTTTTGAGACTTATTCTTCACTTGAGATTTTTGGAGAAGAGAAGAGGGGCACAAATCTTGAGGAGAAGGAGGGCACACTTCACGAGGGTTTGAGTAAAACCCTTGAGATCTTGAGGATAAACTTGAGGTTGGTTTGAGATTGCATGGAGAACATTTCCATGGAGCCATAACTTCCATCTCTGAGAGGGAGCATTTTCATGGAGGAGGGGCTCATCTTGAGGAGGAGGGCGCATTCTGTTTCCTTCATTTTCTCTTCAGAAGAGGAGGTCTTGTCAAATTGAGATGAGATATGATGCATAGGGAGAGGATATCTTGGGCGCTTTTTTATGTGGAGAGAGACATTTAGTTTCTGACTCTATTTATTTATGTTGATCATTTTTTCTAGGAGGAGGGCACACATGTTGAGAGGACTGGCAGCTACCTGGTAGCATATCTGCTTGGAGGATTCAAGCTCTGACAATTTCAGTGGAGAGGAAGCACATGAGAGGACATTCCTATGGAGGTATTTCTTCATTGGGTCAAAGATGATCTAGGGCGCTTCAGTTCAGTTCAGAGGGAAACAAATAGAGATGGCACACCACAGTTTGGGCACTTCTTTCTCGAGTTCTTGTGGAAAGGCTCGTGAGGATCTTGCTATGTATACAGGTTCCATTGTATTTCATTACTTGTTGTATCTCTTTATTTGATCATCATTATATAGATAGATATCCCAAACTAGTTTTCCCCGGGGGGGGGTTATTATCTAGGGTCATGTTGACCAAAAATACCTGTGTACAAAAATGCATATGTTAGTTTCTTAGATATGTTCATTTTCAACTGTAAATATATTTAGGTGTGTTGTACTTATTTTGGTATGCATGTGCTAAATTTTGGTTACTAAAACTACATGCTAGAGCACCTAAAATTGGAAGTGCAACCGTAACAAATCAGCAAGAAGTTCTTGGACTATTGGTTGTCCTAAAATAACAACAAACATTATTATAACACTTGAAACTTAGAGTCAATCTGTGGTCAAAGAAATACCCAGTTGACAAGATTTATAGGACTTGAAAATCTTCACATCCTTTATCCTTACCTAGTGATATCCTGACCTGAGGTCTATCTTCGAAAATATCTTTGCATCCTTCGACTAATGAAGAGGTCATCAATCCTCGGCAAGGGATACTTGTTCTTTATAGTTACTTTGTTCAATTGTCTGAAATCGATACGCAATATTAGCGTTCTATCCTTCTTCTTCACGAACAGGATCGGGGCACCCCAAGGTGACACACTTGGGTGTATGTACCCCTTCTTCATAATCTCTTCAAGCTATAATTTCAGTTCTTTCAGCTCTAGCATACTCATTCTTTAAGGGTCTTTCAACACTGGAGATGCTCCAAGCATCAAATTTACAGAGAAATCAATATCTCTCTTCGGGGGTAATTCGGGTACCTCTTGAAATACATCTTCAAACACTTTTAGTACTACATGATCTCCAATTTTTAAGACTTCATCCCTAGATGCTTCCTCTACATGGGCTGCAAATAATTGACAACCTTTCCTGTAGCACTTCTTCATATGTATTGCTGAGATTTATTTGATAGAAACAACTATGGGAATTCCTTGGACTGATTTATGATTCCCTTCCTCATCCAGGCAAGTGAATTCCCTGTTACGACAATCCAAGATGGCATGGTGATGGTCCAACCAGTGCATCCCAATTAGACAATGATAAGAACCTAAAGGAATAATATTCAATTCAGCCATTGTGCTCAGTCCCTTCATATCCACTGGACATGACTTAATTAACTCAATGAATTTCCTCTTGGTTCCTGTAGCCATCTGCACTAACCAAGACTTTTCATTTTTGCTTCTCGACAAATGCAAACTTTCCACCACTCTAGGATCTACATAACTATGGCTAGCCCCAGAATCAATTAAAATAGTAAATGGTTGGTTGTTAATCATACCTTCTACTTCAATCATGTGTGACTAAAATTCATCTTGCTTGTTGTCCAGGGCTACATAGATCCTTGGTATTCTACTGCCCATGTCCTCCACTCTTTCAACTTGCTGAACATTATGGACAATTCTCACTTTGCCATTTTTGTGGGGACAATCTTTGTACTTATGGCTTCCCTGACACCTCCAACACTGAATGGGCGTCTTTCTTGGCCTTTGTTATCCTACATTAGCCATTCTTGCCTTTCTAAATGATGGCTGTCCTTGAGGACCATTTCTGAAAAAGGGAGGTTTGTTTCCCTTCTACCTCTGCTCTTTATTAAACTTCTTCTGGTCATCCCAAGCCTTTCGAAAGGAAGGCTTTTCTCTTCTCTGCTCATATAAGCATTTCACTCTTCTTATCATTTCTTCCATAGTCTTAGGGTCATCATACTGGATCTTGTCACCAATGGAAGATGGTAGTCTACTCAAATACCTTTGAATCTTGACAATCTCCTCTTTGATGAATGGAACATACTTCAATAATTCCAAAAACCTACATTCATACTCATCAATGGTCATGCTTCCTAACTTAAGTTCAAAGAACTCCTTCATATTTCCATCATAATATCTCTTAGTCAAATACTTCTTCTCGAAATACTTCTTGAATTCTTTCCAAGTGATATATTTCTCTCTAATGTGATGCACCTTCACAAGTTGATCCCACCACATGGATTCTTTTCCTTTCAGTTGATACATCACAATTATTCCTTCTGCATGAGAGGAATAATTCTATAGTTGGAAGTATTTCCTCATACCAAGCAACCATGTTTCGACATATTCCTCCTTCTGATGTTCTCCATCAAACATAGGAGTCTTAATCTTGTTCATATCTCCCTTCAATTCATCCACTCCAGATCTCCTGTGATTTCTGGTAGGAGATCTGCTTGAACTACTGTGTGTCCTTCTCTTGGAGCGACCTTGGGAGTGATGATGGTGTCTACCCACACTTCTTGACCTTCTTCCCTCAGAATTCTAGTGACTCCCTGTTCTTCTCAAGTCACTTTCCTTATCCAACTTATTTTCTATTCTCTCCAAACTCTTTAACAACTTAATGTTAAATTCACCTTGTTTTTCCTGAGCTTTCTGCTATTTGCTTGGTGAGTTTGGGCATCTTTTTGCAATCCTTCAATGATATTCCTTAGGTTTCCTTCCTTATCTATCTCTTCTCCATGGAAATTGGAGTTCGATCCACCAATTCCCAAATGAACATCCATCCCTTTATCTTTGTTCTCTGAACTGGAAGCATTATGTGCTTTTTCCATTTCTTTTTCACTCAGTGGCAGCTCTAAACAGTTCTAGAAGTTGCTAAACTTCTGCAAACACAATGTGAAGACAACCAGAATTTGTCAGGGCATTATTCCTTAACAAATACCACAACATTCATAAACAACTTGATTCAAGAAAAATGTTCACTTTCCCTGAATTTTTCGAGATATTCTCGGCTCTATAGTGAACTCAGAACTTACCCCTTTCTCTCAGTTTTCCAACCCCATGCGACCATGGTCATGACCAAGTGCTAGACCTCAAGGTTATCTAATCAGAAATTTGGGGTTTCAGGATTTCATACCTGGAGGCTCTCACACTCACTTCCCTCTCCAACTCCTGACTTCTGAACTTCTGACCTTTGTATCCACCGGGCCCACAATACAGCTATCACCAACAATGGTGGTGACATGTGTTTCTCTTAAGAAGGTCCATGCCACCCTAGGCGACACCCTTCGACCCCAATGCATCTACTTTTTCCTTCGAGGACCACTGGCATGTGGCACACATCCCATGGGTCCACATCCATCCAAGTGACATCAACCTGACCCACTACTTTAGCTCTTTAGGATTTCACGATTTCGTGCTTCGTGAATTTATGCATCAACACATCCCACTTCTCCCGTCAGCAAAACTCCCAAAATGCCGACATTTCAGAGCTCCCAATCAGATGGTCCTGATTCCTCCACGATATGACGACTATTATCTAATCGTGAATTCACGTTTTTCGAATTCTCATGAACTTGCTCTTTGACCATTTTTCAATCATGAGTCAGTGAAAGGCTGATTGTTCCCCACACGTCCCTCCCGATGGATGGTTCTGATGATGTCGGGACTTCACATATCGCGATATCCACACTCCTATGCAACTCAAAAAGGGTTTTAAGCCTTGTTCACGTTCCTTGGATCCAAAGGCTATTGGTCCCATGCTCAAACTTGATGGCCCAGATCTGATCCCTTCTACGCATTCTCCTACGTGTCTGGAGATGGATTTGATGGTCTAGATCCTTTCCTCTAAAGATGATATATGACTGTGGTTTTATTCTACCACTACTCAACAGTTCAGACACAGTGGTATCGGTTTCTCCAAGAAACATCCCTGGATTCAGGTTTCAGATCTGTGTGAGGCTTACAGAACTCAGGCGTAGAGTTTTCTCAGTTCAGACAGACTGAAGGTAGACTAGAGGGAGAACCCCCATCATGGCTCAAGTATTGGGTTAAATTGCATGTTCTTGGGATGGAACATGTCTCCCATGAGGCTTCATGCACTCCATCAACATGCATTCCCTTTTGCACACGTTCCCCTTTTCAGGAACTTAGGATAAAGACATACATTTCACATAGCTTTTGGAATAATAATAATTGTTATTCCTACAGACTTAGCCTCAACACTTAGCCTCTCTTTCCAACCTTTTAGTCTCTTTTCCCTTACCCACCTTGTTGAATCTTAGTCCCCCATCACTCTTTCTTCGTGGTCGATATGCACACAACGATGTTTATATTTTTATTTGTTGGGTATGTGTTATATTCTTTGCATGTGTGTGTGTGGACACATCAGATTCAACAACTGTGTTTAACGATCCCTCTAGTAGTGGTATTTGTGTCATGTGTTCTAGGCACTTTCCTAGGGGGGTCTAGGGGGGGCAAGTATGCCCCCCCCTGGTTATGTGCAGCGTTTGGGGCAACACCCTGGATTTTTTTTTTTTTGGCGGTT
>SNQJ01S0145378.1:2487-24100 GCA_010110895.2 Picea sitchensis | reverse complement strand
CCTGTTCAGTAGAGAATACTTTATTCTCGAAATTAAGAGAAGCTCATTCATGTATTCGTCTTTAGTCATTAATTTGTAGAGGTTGTTACATCTTTAATTACTATTTTGAAATATAATTAAGTCATGTGATGAATCGCAGGATGGAGAGGAGAAAAATTGGAGGCACCCCATCACTCAAAGGTATCGATCTTGTTAAGGACTGGTTTAAGGTGATTTTTGGTTGATTTATGACTATTATGATATTTCATAATGAATGTGGAGATCAATGATTTTTTTTAGGAAATTTGAATTTAAAAAGACAAAGTTATGTTGACTCCACGAGTGTTAAGGATGCATGGTTGTGGGCACAATCCCCAAGGTATGTCTCTCTATCCAACATTGTTGCTAGCCTAAATCAATGTAGTACACACTGAATGCGATGACCCTGAGGTTCATCATCCTATTCATATGCTTCTTTCTCCTCCTAGGAGTTTTGAACCTCTTAACCTAACCTAGGCTACCCCTACATACCTCGGCCTACCCTAAACCTAACCTGCATCCTAAGCTTAGCAATTCTAGACTCTCAGTGGCCTAACACAAGACATCTAGACCTAATATCTATAGCTCCCTAAAGCTACTAAAGCTACTAACTTGGCACTCAATTTAGGACTGACATAACTATTACAAAGACAATCCCACCATTTTAATGCAAGATATAGATTCACTCTGACACAGTCCCCCATTCTTGGAAGTTTTGGGGAGATTAATATATCATTTGATTTATTGCAATGTCTAGAACAACATACCATTTTAACTATGTTTGGTTGTCTCCAAAATTACTCTGTATTTTTCATCTAGGGCATTAACTGACTAAAGCCAATAACTTGGATCATGTTCCTTCTAACTAAATTTAGATACTAATTTCCATATAAGTATACCTTGCAATTGTTGTTGTCACCATGTTTGTGTGGGTTTGTTCTTTTGGTCACTTGTTTATTAAATATTTTCTTGAGCTAATGATATAGTTGAACCTGTGACAAGCACACAATTGTAATTATGTTCCCTTTAGTTAAGTGCAACTTATAATCATTTATCATAAATAAGGAAATGATCTTTTTCTTCAATTTGGATTTGAGTCCTAGTTGATGCCTTAATTTAGATTTATGTGTTGTGTGGTGATTAATTGTAGCAATGGGAATAACTTCTTATCATTCAATTGAGTTCAGTAATGAAGTGTGTATTGTCTTTGTCCAGACTATGAATAGGATATTTAAAAAAATCCAATATCAAGGTTCCTATTCCATTCCACATGCCCTGTGAGTGGAAGGAATGCCCTTTTTAATACTAGAACCCCTTGTCCATCTGATGAATGTGTTCTTTTTTTAACCAATTCTCTCCAAGGTGATATTGTTTGTTTATTATTTCACTGTCTATGTCTACCTTTGGTGTCATCACCTATGTTATCCACTTTTGGAAAGCTCATGTTGCAAAATTTTAGCATATCATAGAAAGTAGATCATTCACAATAGTTCACTACTTGATTGTAATTTTACATATGACAGTTGGTCCTCCAAGAACTGGGAGTGATCACTATATTTTGATATTCATCATTTCTTTGAAAAGGGCCTTTGCATTTCTCCACTACAAGTTTCATTTCCATTCAAAAGGGCATTGGTTCTCATTTATTATGTCTTTATCCTTTCCCAAATTCCATAGTCAAGAGAGATAGGCCATCTATTATTATTCCTATTATACATGTCGTCACTGCAAGGATGAAGTTAATGATACTAACCTTCAATATAAGGAATATCAAGGCCTACTAACAAAACAATTTTACCCTACAAATCATTTATAGAAAAACATGAAAATTTACATGGCCTTGCACTCTAGTTTCAACGCTTCCAGTAGTTGGTGGATGGGTAGTATTTGACCTCTAAGCCTATTGACAATGTGGATACTCCATTTTTTGGTCCTCATTGAGTGACATATTTGTTATTGGGAGCGAACCCATTGAAGACATCTAAATGTACTTGTGCCTATAGAATGCCAACCCGGGTGACTACTCATGCTCCATCTTCTTTACATGTCGTTGTAGCTTCTAAATTTCAGCTTCTTGTTCCCTGAATTTTTCTCTTAGGCATTGATTTTCCACATCTAACATGAATTCCTTCGATTTAATAGTGCCCAACTACTCCGTAAGGGATGTTTGTTGCTGTGAAATCTCCTCCACCCAATGCTCTAGATTCACCTTCCACAATTTGAGGCTCAATATTAAATCCCCTAGCATGGATTGAGACTCATCACAATGGTGCTTACATCTAGAAATGACAAGGTAAATTGGATCACCGGCATTGACCATTAGGGGGTTGACTCAAGTGCTAGCTCCCAAGTACATAATGAAAGTATGCTTTTGTAGCTTGCTAGTCTGGGATTATTCATGTGTGAATGGCATATTTTCTTTTTTTTAAAACCCCAACATTCGTCTCTCTAGCGACGAACAGGTTCATCACTTGTATAGCCATCTGGTCGCAAAGTATGTAACTTCATCGCTCTAGCGACTACTTGTTTGTCCTTCGTTTGATCTTTTAGCTTCAGGGTTGGTCGGTCTAGCGACTAATCTTCATCGTTCTACCCACTAACCGTGGTTTATTGACTAAGTTTCCCAAGGTTATCTTGGTTGCTCTTGCGACTAATATTAGTCGTTAGACCGACTAACATTTGTCGCTAGACCGACAAATTATGGTCGCTAGAGTGACCAAGGTTATGTTTTCCTTAGAGATGCTAGCAAGGCTTGCGACTAAAGTTGGTCGCTAGACCGACTAATCTTGGTCGATGGACTGATGATTGGTAACGTTTCCCTATTGTGAATAGGCTTCTTTTCTTGGTCGCTAGACCGACGAAGATCCATGTGTGGTCACTAGACCGACGAATTGATTCCAACAAAAAAAAAATCATCTTGGTCGCAACAACGACCCTATTCTGACGAAATTTCATCGCAAAAACACTCAAATTTAGTAATGATATGACTATCTAATTGGCATGGATTGGTTGGAAAAACACCATGTTTTCCTAGACTATTACAATAAGACAATCACATGTCTTGATGTGGAAAGTTAGTAAGGCAAGTTTCAAGACATTCTAAGAGTTGTAGTCGCTAGAGATATTTTGTCTATGCAGCTGAAAAAGAGTTTCAGAAAGGGATGTCAGGATTTTACAGCCCATGTGGAAGAGGCAACCAAAGACAAAGTGGCAAGCATTGAAGACCATCCGGTCTTGAATGATTTTGAATATGTTTTTAGAGAAATTTTGGGTTTGCCACCAAAGAGAGACATTTATTTCTCTATTGATTTGGTGCCAGGAGTTGCCCTAGTGTCCAAGACACCTTATAGAATGGGCACGCTAGAATTGAAAGAGTTTTAGATGCAAATTGAAGAGATTTTAAAGAAGGGGTATATACACCCAAGTGTGTCACCTTGGAGATCCCATGTTCTTTTTGTGAAGAATAAATATAGAACAATAAGGATGTGTATTGATTTCAGGCAGCTAAATAAGGTCACAATAAAGAGCAAATATCATTTGCCAAGAATTGAAGATTTTTTTGATCCGTTGATGGGTGAAAGGATATTTTCCAAGATTGACTTGAGACCAGGAAATCATCAAGTAAGGATAAAAGAAGATGAAATCAACAATACAACATTCAAGACAAGATATGGGCATTATGAATTCATGGTAGTGTCATTTCAACTATCAAATTCCCCAACATTTTTTATGTGTTTGATGAATGGAGTGTTCAGGGAGTACCTGGACAAGTTTGTGATTGTGTTCCTAGATGACATTCTTGTCTACTCTAAGTCAGGAGAGGAACATGAGAAACATTTAACAATGGAATTGCAATTTTTAAGAGAGCATAAATTATATGCCAATCTAAGTAAATGCATATTTTATCAAAACAAGATTAATTACTACTCGGGGCATATAATTTCAGCAGATGGGATAGCAGTGGATTTTAAAAAGATAGAGACCATTAGAGAATGGCCAATTCCAAAGAACATGATAGAGGTCATATCATTCATGGGTCTCACTGGTTATTACCGAAGATTCATAAAAGGATTTTCAAAGATTGCAAGTCCAATCACTTCTTTGCAAAATAAGGGAGTGAAGTTCGAATGGACTTCCAAGTGTGAAGAAATATTTCATCAGTTGAAGGAAATATTGACAAGTGCACCAATATTGAAGATTGCAGATCCAGATGGAGATTTTGTTGTGTCCATTGATGCGTGCAAGGAAGGTCTTGATGGATTTCTCAATCAAAAGGATCATGTGGTATGTTATGAGTCTAGAAAGTTAAAAAAACATGAAAGAAATGATGTTAACCATGATCTAGAGTTAGAACCAATTGTACATGCATTGAAAATGTGGAGCCATTACCTCACGTGAAAGAAATTCGAGCTAAGGACATACCACTATGGTCTGAAACATTTGCTTAGACAACCAACACTAAATGCCAAACAAACTAGATGGTTGGAATTTTTGAGTGAATATGACTTCAAAATTAAGCATATATAAAGGGAAAGGAAAATCAAGTGGTTGATGCACTCAGCAAGAGAGCACATGAGAAGCATATTGCATCCATTAGCATGTACAGGACTGATCTGAAAGATCATATTATTGCAGCAACAAATTCAGATCAACATTAGTTAAAAATAAAAGAGATAATACAACAAGACAATTTTCAGTAGAAATTTAATTCTTATGAGCTGAAAGAAGATGGAATTCTCATGTACAAAGGTAAGGTATATGTGTCGAATTCTAATGAGATGAAAAAGGCAGTGTTGAAGCAAATTCATAATGTGTCATATGTCAGGAACCCAAGATATCAGAAAATAATTGCAGCAGTAAGAAGCAAATACTTTTAGCGAGGAATGAAGAAGGAAGTGGTTAATTACATAATCAAATGTCTAGAATGTCAGAAAGTGAATACCGAGCATAGACATCCAGTAGGTTTTCTATAGCCAATGCCCATTCCAGAATGGAAGTGGGAAGTTGTCATGGTTGATTTTATTACTAAGCTGCCTAGAACAGTGAAGCAACATGATTCCATCATGGTGGTGGTGGATAAATTGATGAAGGAAATGCATTTTACTCCAACAAAGACTACACACAAGGAAGAACATATTGCAGAAATATATATGAAATAAGTTTTTAGGCTACATGGAGTACCTAAGGAAATAGTTTCGGATAGAGATCTAAAGTTTACTTCGAATTTTTTGAAGGGTTTGTTCAAAGGATTTGGAACAAATTTAAATCTCAGTACAACATATCATCCTGAGTTGAATGGGAAAATAGAGAGGACTAACCGGATAACTGAGGACATGCTCAGAATGTATATGATGGATCAACCATCAAAGTGGGAAGATTAATTCATTTAGTTGATTTTTCCTACAATAATGGGTATTATACCTCATTGAAAATGAGTTTTTTGGAAGCATCGTATGACAGAAAATGTAACACGAGTGAGTTGGGATAATCCAACAGATAGAGTAGTGGTTGGGCCAAAATTGTTAAGAGAAATGGAAGAGCATATGACAAAGATAAAGAAGGATTTAAAGGCTGCCCAGGATAGGCAGAAAGGTTATGCAGACAAGAATAGAGTATTTATATATTTTAAAGTGGGAGAACATGTGTTCTTAAAAGTACAGGCAAAGACAAGTTCGATAAGATTGGGTAGTTGCCTGAAGTTGGAAGCGAGATATTGTGGAACTTTTGAAATGTTAGAAAAGATAGGGCCAGTTGCATACATGCTAGCATTGTCTGCATCCATGAGAGTACATAATGTATTTCATGTATCATTATTAAATAAATATGTGCCTGAACCTAAGCACATAATTGATTGGAATGTTAACCAGGTGGAGCACGAAGGGCATTTTGGGTAGAACCAATACGCATACTGGACCGAAAAGTCAAAGTGCTCAGGAACAAGGTCGTAGGGTTGGTAAAGGTTCAATGGAATTGTTACGGTCCTGAAGATGCTACATGGTAGCATGAAGAAAACGTGTGGGAGGAATACCCACAATATTTTGAATTTTTTTAAGAAAATGGAATGCAAGACTCCATTTTGAGCAGATAGAATTTTGGAACCACATCTCAGAGTCCTAGCCAGCTGCATTGGGTACCTTGATAAATGAATGGCTCGTTCCTTGGTTTGGCCTTGACAAACAGATGGTACATCCCTTGGGTTATCCTTGATAAACAAACGGTACATCCCTTGGGTTATCCCTGATAAACGAATGGTGCATTCCTTGGGTCGTCAAGTCGAGAGGAACATGAGATTGTGGTTGGGACTATTGTTGAAGTTGTAAAATTACAAAATTTGTATTTTCTAAGTATCATGATGTATTTTTTCATATATATGTATATCTAAATAGAGTGCACCGAGGACGATGCACAATTGTAGGGGAGGGGGAATGTAACAACCCCACTATAATCCCTAGTTTAATTAATGTCAACTGCTAAGGGGACATGGACAAGAGATGGGGGTTAAATTAATCCACAAGAGAGGGGAATGTCTAGGATAATGGCCAAGTGGGGTCCAAGTGATCCAAACGGATATCAGTTTCCACCCACCTATTCCACTGGCTCAAAGAACAGTTTTCCATTTTGGCAGTTTTTTACAATTTTTCGAGTCCCAAACTTCTGAGGCCGTTTTGATGCCCTAAATGACGTTTTTTTGGCTTTTCGGGGTCAATAGTCGCCAATGGCATACACTAACCCTCAATGAAATTTGTATTTATCAAATATAACTTTTTGATGAGGTATCGAACACCCCAAACAAAGATCGTATGCAAAAGTTACACCCTCAGGAAGTTGACGTATCAACTACCTCCATCAAGGCCCGCAAACCTTTTGGTGTTTCATCTTCCAGGGTTAGGGTTTTGGATTTTATTTATGTTAAATATACCTTTGGAGCCTCATTGTAAACATCATATTCTTGTGAATAATCATAGCCATCACATCTCTTCTCATAGACAAGTTGTCACCATTCTAGTGAGTCATTCACTCTGTAATTTTACAGTTTCTGTACATTTCTCTCATTAATAAACATTGTGCATTATTGTATCTCTGTGTTTATTGAAATATCTCTATATATTTCATTTTTATATCTCCACCTTCATTTAATTCTCAAAATAATCTAGATCACCAAGGGGGGATTACCCATGAATATTAATCCAACCCATTTTCCTAAAATTGTTATTTGTATGTGAACCTTCCAATTTTTGATTGAGTGTTCCCAAAGCCAATCATTGAATACATGTAAGAGGGTTGGTGTGATTAGTCACATCCCATAGTTACTGGGCACATGGGGGTTGAATACAATCATCTTGGGGAAGAGTGTGATTCAAGCAAGGAAAGCCAAAGAGAGGAAATTTGTATGGGTTGGGAGAGCATTTTTACACATTTTGAGTTTTTTTGCATGAGGAGCAGGTAGAGAGGAAGAAGAGAGCTTGGAGATGATGCAGCCATGGAGGGATAATTCTATAGAATTTTGGAGTAAGTTTGAGCTAGATAACCGAAGAGTCGGGTTTTCAGGCCTGAAGAGTAAACTCCTAGGTGAGTTTCACTGTAACAACAAGTGGTTGTTGTTGGTTTGTTGGTAGTTTTCCTAGCAGCAAAATCCCTTGAGTTCCCACCTGAGCGATTCCTAGCTACATGTGTCAGAGAGACATTGATAAACGAATGGCACACCTGAGGGAATGAGATTAGTGAAGGGGTATATTCCTTGGGTTGGTCAAGTCAAGAGGAAGAGAGTTGGTGGTAAATCAGGATAGTTGTAGGAAAATATCAGTTGGGTTGTGATTTTTATGAGCTATGAGTGGACCGTGAGAGACCACCCTATTTTTTGGGTTACTAGCCTCATCTTAGGGTAAACTGGTTATTAATATTTGGAACAGTCAGTCTATGGTTGGGTGGAATGTTTGTCCCAAGCAGTTTGTTGCACAACAAAATTAAAAGATAAGTGTTTTATCTTGTTGCTCAGTTATTTCATGAGTTTATTTGTTGTGTATGAACTTTGTGTATTTGAGAATGATTTATATGTTGTTGTGTGAATTATTAAGATACATTCATGTTATATTGATATGTTGTAGATGTATCTATTTTATGGTTATAGACAGTAGCTAAATAAGTTTTAATTCATAGCTGAAAGCTACAGGAAATTAGTTAATTGTAAATGAATTAAATTAGGTAGCAAAAATTTCATATTTATGTGTCTTTTGCACTGTAATGTCCCTCAGTTGGGCCAGGGGACATTACAACTATAGTGAGTTCAAACATAAGCCATTGGATACATTGGAAAAACATCTAGGATCGGGGATGTGCCTTATCCCTTCTCATATTTACTTTTGAAAATGCATGTTAGTCTTAGGAGAAGGTAAGGCATTGTCTATCCATCTATTTTTCATTGAAGTACACCCATCTAGTGGGGGTTTTCACTTCTTATGCATAGGTATATTATCGCATAACAAAAATGTAGTTCTTTTCTTACTGAGAAATGCCCCACAAGGAGATTATTGAATTTTCTAGGTTAATTTTCATGTTTGTCGCCCTACATAACAAATCTATAATATCTTTGAACTTCTCAACTACCCATCTTGAGCCCTCACCAAAAATTATTATATCATTTGTTGTCGCAAGAGTTAACTCTAGGCTGTAATAGAGCCAAGCCTTAGCACATTTTTAATGAGATAATAAATCATTGCTCGGAACTTGACTTGGGTTGCTGCAAGACAATCCCCGAGGTACCCTGAAACCTTCTTTAGAGTGTGTTTCTGACCTAATACACTCAGAGAGAGCTCTCTCAATAGCCAAAGGCTCTTTACTCAAAGAATATTCAGTAATCACAGTAAGAAGGCCGGATTTATTATAAGACAAGATATTTTGATAAGGTTGGTGGTTGCACAGATTTGAAAAGGTCTATTGGACGATGGAGTCAAGTGAAAACCAAAGAAAAGGGGCAATAGCAGTGATCGTGTTACTTGAGGGAAATGAGGCAAATTAAGTCTATCTTTCAGCAATCGATAATCAAGATATGGTAGTAGAAAAGAAAAGTAAAAGACCATCACAATGAAAGCATCTAACAAGGATGAATTTTCACTACAACTTTAGAGGAAAAAGACTGGAGGCTAATAACTAGGTGCAGAGCACTAATCTTGAGCGAATTCTGACTAGTCATCATTGAAACACAACACATATCAACCATGTGTAAGGAGCATGCAAAATGAATTCCAAACAAATTTTAACTCGGTTGATAAAAGAAGATATAGACAATATGAATGTAACAAGATGGAGAACATACTGAAGGAATCAATCGTGATGAATCTCACATATCAAGTGAACACATGTCTTCAGCATTACGCTATTCCAGATCTTCAAAATAAATCAGTTTTCAATAGAAACCCTCTTCAAAAGAGGTTCCTCCCCCATCTCATCAAAGAGATATACAATATATAAGCCTTCAGTGTATAACATATGAGAAACTACCTCAAAACCGACTGAGAAACGAATTGGCAGTTGTTTAACAGAAATCTGGGAGTGTTCCTACATTTCTGGGCCATGTCTGCAGCACCATATTCTGGGGCACTTTTGGCTACCTTCCCGAGATATAAATTTGGATCTGAATATACCACTGGAAATATTAGGATCTGTAGATGTCAATCGACTATTCAAATGTGTAAAAAAACCTCTCCAAGGTTGAGAAAAGTGAGTTTTCCCATAGGCAGTTCTTTTTGGAAAAACCTGCGATTTCGGTGGCTAACAGGCCGAAAACAGGGGTATCTTAGCCATCGAAAGTCCTAGATTTCAGCAGCTAACAGTGCGATTTCATAGCATTGTAAGCCACCAAAAGTCCTGAAACCTCGATTTCAGCTTTCGGGTTTCGAGGAAACGGAGCAATAGTCAAAATCTTTATGTCGGCCAAACCCCCGACTGTCGAAAACCCGAAATGGTGACGTGACACTTATGTAAAACCTTATTATAGCGATTTTATTGTCATTTATTTCATTCTTTTAGTACCTCCTCATGACTTGATCTCTGGGTAAAAATGCATCTACACTTTCGGCAGTTAAGGGCATATGAAACCTGAGAGTTAAGCTACCGAAAGTCTGCACTTTCGGTAGCTAAACACTATAAATGTTTTCCTCTTGAGCTACCGAAAGCCAAAATTTCAATATTTGTTACAACATCATCAACAAACAATAGGTATGTGATATTGCAAGATGCTCCAATATTAACCCCTTTGAAACTGCCATTATTAGAGGCCTCTTCTAAAAACATGCTCAAACCCTCAACAGTTAATAGGAAAAAGAGAGGGGATAAAGGACACCCTTCTCTAAGGCCTCTTCCTAGCCTGAATAAGGGAGATGTTCCCCCATTTGTTAAAATAGAAAATGATACAAATGTAATGCAATTTGTCACCCTTACAACAAAGTGATAAGAAAAACCCATATGTATGATAATTAGTCTAAGGTAAAGCCAGTTTACCATTTCATAAGCGTTGGATAGGTCCACCTTAACCACCATCGATATTTGATTTTCAACTCTGATTGAGCGGAGTCATTCTTGAGTGATTCCCATCACCTCATGAAATTGCCTTCCCTCTAAAAATTCAAATCATTCGCCAGAAATTTACCTTGACAAAAACATTTTTATTATTTTTGCAATTACCTTTGAAACATTTTTATAGATGCAATTGCATAATGACATTGGCTTGAATTTTTCAAATGTTGTCAAGTTATCATCTTTGGGAATCAATGCTATAAATTTGTGTTGAAGGCTCCAAGGATTTTTCATGTAGTTCTTGTAGCCTCAACCACCCTTCTTAAGTCTTCTGCTATAAAATCATAACACCCTAAGAAAAATTCCACATGAAGGCCATCTGGACCTAGGATTTTGTCCTTTTGAAAACTTTGTAGTATTAAATGAAATTCTTCTTTCCTGACATCCTCCACAAAGCATGATTGTCCTCGGGATTGACAAAAATTGGAAATGAATCTGACAATCTTATTACCTCTACTATTGTGGGTCGAGAGTCCTCTTTGAAAAGGGATGTGAAGTAATTAACTCTTTCTACAGCTATATCTTTAAAATTTGTTTCCCACATGCCATCTCCCTTCTCAATTTTCGATACCAAATTAATGGTGTTCCTACAATTTGCATATATATGAAAAAAATGGTTTTTCATCACCTGCCTAGAGCCATAATACCCTCCTTTTGAGCCTCCATTCTTTCTCTTTTTCCAAGAGGATATGTCTCCTTTTGTCTTTGAGTAATTTTACATCTGATTTCCATTCCTCAATCATATAACCAAAACCCTCATTATGGTAGTGTGATGCTAAAGCTTCTCCACTTCCCTAAGAGTTTTTTCATCTTTTTGTTTTTTTTAATCTTTTGACCATTGCACTACTACCTTTTTTGCTTCTTTTAGGTTTTGGTGAAATTGTATAGGAGCATATTCTCTTAAATTTCCATCATAAGGTTTCCATACATTTTTTATCTTGTTTACAAGATCCTCTTCCTTCAACCATCATGGGTTCAACTTAAAAGGGTTGGCTAATTTCTCTTGGGAAAGGGCTACTTCTAGTATTACTAGATTATGGTCAAACTCCCCACCCCGAGGAGACCCATTGTTTAACCCAAATGATTTCATCAAGGAATGATTTAGAGAATAGTAAGTGGTCGAGCCTCTTTGAAATACATGCCTCGCATGATCTTGTATTACTCCAAGTTGGAGTTAGTTTGTTAGTTTCAATATCCAACAAGCCTACTTCTTGCAACTTTTTATTAAAGTAACCAGAAAGGCAAACCACTTATGCAATTGGTCCTCATACTTCTGAAGCTCCAAAAGAAAAATTTTAATCCCCCACCACCACAACCACCCCACCCCCCACAACTTAAACCAGTTTGGATCCAATCCAATTTGAACTTATCCCAATACTCCACCCTATCCATACATGGTCCATATGCATTCAAGAGAGTAATTAATATCTTTCCCAATATCTAGAGAGAATAGGGAAGTCCCTAGACTTATTGTAAAATCCCATGAATTAGTAAGGGTAAAAGAACAATTGTTCTACCTAGTATTGTTCCCCCTTGACCTCCCTATAGCATTAATAAAACTAAAATCCCATCTACTATGCATTTTTTAAAGTTCCCGAACGATTTTCTCCCCATTAGTAATAATTTCTTGCAGTAGGATAATAGACGGGTTTGTTGTTTCTATTAATCTTTTTAGGGCCAATTGTTTTAGGGATTAGCTAGCCCTCGACAATTTAGGGTCAAAAAAATCATTTAAAACCATCTTTAGGGGCATTTCCTCTATGAGCCCCAATCAAAGACAATTTTTTTCCACATTTGATTTATGAACTTGCTTGTATTTTAGCTAGGGACATGATCTAGGTGGATATTGGTGGCCACCCACCTATTCCAACTGGCTCCTCGTGTTCGTTTTCATTTAGCACATTCTTCTGTACTGCTTTGTAATTGTGGGTTCTACACTTATGGGGTTGTCTGAATCCCCACACATCCTCCAGGTGGATATGGGTGGCCTCTCACCTAATCCAACTGACTTATTTTGTATGTTTTCATGTGAGCACATCTTGTTGTACTTTCGGGGTCATTTTGGGGCCCTAAACATTGTTTTTGTGGCTCACCACATTCAAACTATAGACGGAGTCAGAGTTTGATGGTAGAATGTGTAGTTCTCTAAAATACCTTTCCAACGAGCTATCACACGCATAAAAAGGAGGTCGTATGCAAAATTTACGACCATAGGAAGTTGAGGTACCAAATTACACCAACTTGCCCATAGGGCCCACATGACTTTTGGTGTTTCACCTTCTAGGGTTAGGTTTTTGGATGTCTAGAGTTTTGGAATTCATGAGTAATATGAAAAGGGCCTCTAGAGCCTCATTTTAATCCATTCTTCTCATACGGATGCGCGTAGCAGCCACATCTCTTCTCAGATATAGCTACCACTAGTCGAGCAAGTTTCAGTTCTGCAGTTTTACAGTTTCAACCTATTTCATTATTTAATAGAAGATATTGTTCACTGGATATTTGTGTTATCCTTCCTATCTCCATGTTTATTGTATTCAGTTTGTTAATCAATTCATTCCGCTCCTAAATCTAGATCAAAGGTATCAGATCAGTCGCTCTTCATTTATTTTTCTTCGTGCATGTCCCCGACATGGTTTGGGTACAAGAAGTTGGGACTCGAACCAATCGAGCCATTACCAGATCAGTCGCGCCAAGGCCGACAACAACCCATGGGAGATGAAAATAAAGATGATGGAGCAGGAGATCATATTAAAATGTTGCTCGAGGAATCCCTCGCGCGACAAAGGAACGAAATGATGGACAACTTCGCGCAGATCCTTTGATAGTTGCCCACAGGAAAAGCATCTTCATCAAGCGGCCATGCAACCCCCTTCAAGGTACAGGTAAATTTTGATATTCCATTATTTGAAGGACTGATATATGTGGATGTTGTAGATAAATGGTTGAATCTGCTCAAAGGATATTTTTCGGTCCACAATTTTGTCGATAGGGAAAATATTACTTTTGCACTCCTCAAGGTCGTTCCCCATGTTAAATACTGGTGGGATACTTACTCTGAGCAAAGGGTCGTGGAGGAATCTGCAATATTTGTGGTGGCCCCTACATGGGATTCCTTCCAGGATGCCATTAAAGAACATTACTACCATGTTGGAAGCTACGAGGACCAATACACCAGATGGACCACCCCACGTCAAGAAAGGGACCCAACTTCACCAATATTTTCCATACCCTACGCATCAAATTGGGTATCAAAGACTTTGAGCGTCATCTGGTTCTAAAATACCACAGTTGTTTGCATAGATACATTCAAACAGAAATGGAGTTCCTGGACATCGCCTCATTGGGCTCGGCTTATAGATACGATGTCAAGATCGAACAGAAATTTAAGTAGAAACGACGAGAGTTTGGATCTGCAAACCCCTCACAACCGAAGCAGGGAAAAGGCAGCCCCAACCCACATAGCAAGGGACCGGGTCGAGATGGCTTCCCTCAAGACAACCAATCCAAGCCGCAACACAAGAAGGGCAATGAGAAGACGAAGAAGGACACGGGAAAATGGTGTGAGTACCATAAAAGTCCTTGGCACGATACTGAAGAATGTCGCTCCAAGCAGTCCCTCGTAGTCGATATGAAGGCTTCCAAGTTAGAGGTCGATTATGATTCCGAGTCAAATCCTGGAGGGAAGCGGATTATCGATGTTGAACCCAGTGCCACTGTCGCTACCACCAAAGTACGGCCAAGCGAATCAGAAGAAACAGAGGAAGGGGAATGCCTCTTTCACTCACAGATATGGGTCAAGGGGGCTCTGATTCATTTCATTGTCGACAACGGTAGTTAGAAGAACCTAATTTCAGCAGAGGTCGTCAAGCGGCTGGACCTACCAACGACGCCGCACCCGCATCCCTACACCATCGGCTGGCTTCACCAAGGAAGAGATCTTTGTGTCAACCAATAGTGTTGTCTTCCCTACGACATCAATCCTTTCAAAGATGAGGTATTCTATGATATTGCTCCCCTTGAAGTTTATGATGTTCTTGTAGGACAACCATATTTGTGGAAGTGTCATGATGTGTATGAGTCTAGACCCCATATTGTTATTATTACTTTGGGTAGACAATTCTACAAGATCCCTGAGGTGGTGTCACCTACTGCTATTTCTTTAATCTTTGCTAAGCAATGCAGTAAGGTCATTTCATAGACCGGGAAGTTCGTCTTCTTTGTGATCTATGCTCACGGTAAGCAGAAGGTCGTCGCCTTGCGGAAGCCTGATTTTACTAGTGTAGAAGAAGGACGAGACTTGGCGACTTTGCATTGATTACAGAGCTTTAAACAAAATCACAGTCAGGAACCGCTACCCCATTCCTAGGATTGATGACCTTCTTGACCAACTCAAGGAGGCCAAGTTATTCAGCAAGATTGACCTAAAGTCTGGATACCACCAGGTTCCCATCGAACCAACTGATGTCTGGAAGACAACCTTCAAGCCTAAAGAAGGTCTCTACGAATGGATGGTCATGCCCTTTGGATTGACCAATGTACCAACCACTTTCATGAGATTGATGGATGATGTATTGAGACCCTTCACCAACTCCTTTGTGGTAGTATATTTGGGTGACATCCTCATCTTCAGCAGAACATGGGAGGAGCACATGTAGCATATTCAACAGGTTTTGAGCACTCTGTGGCAGCACAACCTTTATGTCAACTTGGAAAAATGCTCTTTTGGCATGAATAGGGTCCAATACTTGGGCTACATTGTTGATGAGCATGGGGTACATGTTGATCCATCTAAGATCCAAGTCATCTGTGATTGGTCAGCCCTGACCACACTGACCAATCTTCGGATATTTTTGGGACTAGCTAACTTCTACCGACGATTCATGTTGGGATTCTCCCATATTGCATGGGCCCTCAACTAGGTTACCAAGGGAAGTGGTAGGGCCAAGTTCATGTGGGGGAAGGAGCAGGAATGAGCATTCGATGATATGAAGCATCACTTGTGCTCAACTCTAGTACTCTCCTTGCTCGATCTGCAACAACCATTCGAGATTGAGACTGATGCCTCTGACTATGTTGTGGGTGCATTTCTCACTCAGCACGGGCATCTGGTGGCATACCATAGTGAGACACTCTCTGATACGGTCCGTAAATACCCCACCTATGACAAGGAAATGTATTCCATTGTACAAGCCTGTCGACAATGGAAACATTACATTTTGGGGAAAGAGACAATCATACACACTGATCACAAGCCTCTGTAGTTCATACAAACACAGGGGAAATTGCAAAATGACCGCCATCAGAAGTGGTCCACCTACCTGCAACAGTTCCATATCAACATCAAGTATAAGACAGGTGTCTCCAATCGTGTTGTTGATTGACTTAGTCGGCCTCCTGTGGCTGCACTCACCACTGTGCTACATTCATGTGGACATGAAGCATCTGAGTGGCCCCAACTTTATCAGCAAGATCCAGACTTCACCACCACCTACCATCTCTTGGGTACAGGCGCAACTATCACTGATTTTCACATTCAGGACAGACTCTTATGCCACCTGGGCCATCTTTGTGTTCCTACAAGAGAGCGTGAAAAGCTGATTTGGGAAGCTCACTACAGTCGGGTGGCGGGACATTTTGGCGTAGAGAAAATTGTGGTCGTTCTTCATAAACATTTTTACTGGCCAAACTTCGACAGGACATTGGCAAGTATATTAGATCGTGCACTGTCTGTGTCATTTCCAAGCTAGCCATCAAGAAGCAAGGCTTATACACCCCTCTTCCTATTCCCGAGAATCCTTGGGAATCCATCTCAATGGATTACATGTCTGGCTTGTCGTCCACCAAGCAAGGAAATGACTGTGTTTGTGGTCATTGATCGGTTTTCGAAGATGGTCATCCTCACAACCTGTAAGAAGAATGTCACAGCGGTAGATACCGCCAAGCTCTTCTTCAAACGAGTGTGGGTCCAATTTGGGATACCACAGACCATCATCTCCGATTGAGACATCAGGTTCCTCATCACCGTTTGGTCGCGTCTTTGGTCTCTGTTGGACACCAAGCTCACAAAATTCATTACTTTCCACCCCCAAACCGATGGTCAAACAAAGGTCGTCAATCGGATGATTGTGCACATCCTACACATGTACAATTTGAAGCATCCACGTACATGGGACGAGAGTCTCCCATATGTCCAACACAGTTACAACAGGGCTCTCCATAGTTCCACCGACCATAGCCCATTTCAGGTGGGTCTGGGATTTCAACCCTTGGGACCCATTGATGTTGCACTTCCTCTTGCCACCAAACAGACAGACTCTTCCCCTGATGAGTCTGTGACTGACAAAGCCACCAGATTCATTGAGTGGATTCAGCACATCTGCCAATAGGTCCAAGAGATTTTGCAGAAATCCAATGCTAAGTATAAGCAGTGCCATGATCAACATAGGGTACCACACCAATTTAAGGTTGGCGACAAATTCTGGTTACATCTACAGAAGGAGCATCTCATCGGGCCCCATCGGAAGCTTTGCCCGCTTCGTTATGGGCCTTACACTATCACCAAGGTTGTGGGTAGCAATGTTTTTGAGCTCAACACTCCACCCTTCCTTGGTCTGCATCCAATCTTCAATGTGGACCTCCTTCGGCCATATTTTCCACCATTATTGGACACCTCTGAGATCGCAGAACATCTAACACCAACAAAGTTCAACCCTTACTGCATGGAACAAGGATCCACTGATCAGATAGTGGACACATAGTTCAAGGGCACTCGCCAGCAGTGGATCCAGCTTTATCGAGTTGTCAAGGCAGGGCAACTCCTACACCAAGGAAAGTGGCTCACTCGGGGCCAAATCCAACAAAAGTTTCCTCACCTTATGGGGGAACTCAACGCAATGGATACCATTGCTTCCTAAGGGGGGAGGATTGATCCAGGTGGATATTGGTGGCCACCTACCTATTCCAACTGGCTCCTCGTGTCTGTTTTTGTTCAACACGTTCTTTTGTACTACTTTGTAATTGTGGGTTATACACTTCTAGGGTTGTTTGAAACCCCACACATCCTCCAGGTGGATATGGGTGGCCTCTTGCCTAATCCAACTGGCTTATTTTGTATGTTTTCATGTCAGCACATCTTGTTGTACTTCCAGGGTCATTTTGGGCCCTAAACATTGGTTTTTTGGCTCGCCACAGTCAAATTGTCGTCGGAGTTAGAGTTTGATGGTGGAATGTGTAGTTCTCTGAAAGACCTTTCCAACGGGCTATCACACGCCTAAAACGGAGGTTGTATGCAAAATTTATGACCCTAGCAAATTGAGGTACCAAATTACACCAACTTACCCATAGGGCCTACATGACTTTTGGCGTTTCACCTTCTAGGGTTAGGTTTTTGGATGTCTAGGGTTTTGGCATTCGTGAGTAATATGAAAAGGGCCTCTAGAGCTTCATTGTAATCCATTATGCTCATACGGATGTGCGTAGCAGCCACAAATCTTCTCAGAGATAGCTACCACCAGCCGAGCAAGTTTCAGCTCTGCAATTTTACAGTTTCAGCCTATTTCATTATATAATAGAAGATATTGTCCACTAGATATTTGTGTTATTCTTCCTATATTTGTTTTTATTGTATTCAGACTATTAATCAGTTCATTCCGCTCCTAAACCCGAATGAGAACATATATGATTTACTTCCCCTATGAGGATCCTTTTTACCTTTCTCATCTAAGAATCCCAAACCCCTTGCCACCTTCCTTGAGAAATAAAGTGTACCATTTCTCCTCAGTCTAAGATTATATTTTGAGGTTTCCATGGGGTTTTGATCTCTATGAGCCTCTGAACATTCTAGTTCCTTACTCAAGTTTGTAGAGGACCCTATTAGAGAGTTTACATCTAACTAGGACTCATCTATCCCAAGAATAGGAATGAGAGGTGGGGGGTTAGGGTTTTTAATTTTAAAGAGATTGGGAAAAAATCACTCAAGGGTTCATACCCTGTGTTTTCTACATCTAGATCCCATGTCCCAAAAATCAAATTTCTAGAGGACTTTCTTTTAGTCAAAGGAGACTTTAAGGAATTACCCAATTGTCTGGTTAGCAATCATTTTTGTCACTAGATGCTTCCATATTCATATCCTTATGTTGGCCTATGTTTGGTGATAGGTTTTCAACGTCCAAAGGTGCTTTCTGAGGACAACCAGTAGCCACATTATCCCCCCAAGTTCTCCATCAAACTAGTGTTTCATTTTATTCCATACAGGTCTTGCTCCACACCTCTTGATTGTTTCTTTTGAGCCCATATCTTTCTATAAATTGAATAGGTACACTCAACTGCTAGGTGTCTATAACGATGGCATCGATTGCACCTGAAAGGAATACCTTCATAGTCTATGGTTAGGTGAAAAAAAATAGAACCTCTTATTTCCATAGACTATGCCAACCCCTTACTTATATCCAAACCTACAAGTATACAAGCAAAACCCATATACCCTGAGTTGTGGTAAAACAAATTGGATTCATAAAAGATGTCAAGGGAATTCCCTATTTCCTCAAAAACTTCTTATGGCGATATAACCAAAGGGAGCCCTGAAAATCTTACCCACACCAGGATGATATCCAGTCGAGCAGATCTAGCATCAAAATCTAAATACCATTTATTGATAAATAGTGGTTGTCTTCCCTACTTCCACTATTTGTGAAGATTTTTTTCAACCTCTCCCACAGTCTGTATTACCCCCAACCTAGGGGTAACTAAGGAGATTATGTCTCGAGGCCCACAGGTTGTAGACATGGAGTGTTGAGATCCAAATGGACAGAGCATAGCTCTGGAGGGGCCCTTCTTTTCATTGATGCATCCTACACATCGCCAATAGTAGCATCCACCACATCGGCCTACTTCCTACAAGGAATTGGGTCTTGATCCATGAGCTAATGAGTCTGGGTATCATGGTACATATCACTCTGATATTTAAAGAATTTGAACATGTTGCAAAGGATATTTCTTTATTTCATAACATTTTCTTGGAATTATTTCTCTTTGCCTTATTTAAACCTGAGAGGGGTGTCATTGTGTCCTAGTGAGTTGGTTTCCCTCGAGAATAGGTTGTTACTGGGTGGTTCCTTGAAAAGTCATATTTTGCTTCCTACCATACTTGTCATTTTCCATACCTTTTCCCCTCCGTCTCCCCAACCTTTTGGGATCTTTGAGTGTATTGACCCAAGAAGGGATTGTACCTTACCTCGTGGGAAGAAGGAGTTGAAGGCCCAGAGGGTAAAAGTCGCTAGAGAAAGATAAAAACCAATCATAAAACCTTTGAGATGCTTCGCCTAGGTATTCCTGAGAAAGCAATGAAACGCTTCTCTGTAAGAATAGGGGACCTACATAATAAATGATACTGAATACTCATGATGTTAGTTGGGGATAGGAGGTCTCATCATGAGCCGACCCATCATGATCATAAGTATTTAGCAGTATGACATTACCATACTTTGGGCACCAAGCTAGGGTAGTGGCTCTCAGTTACATGATTGAGGGAAAGGGGGTCTCATCATGAGCCAACCTTCTCATTCCTGCGAGGTATTTGTGAATGACACGGTCATATATGGACACCAAGCCAGGACAGTGGTCTCCAACTAATTCCTTGAAACATGAAGAAACACGAAAGAAAAAACTAAGATGAAGAATGGAAAACAAATGGGCTTGGAAAAAAATGCATTTAGGACAAGGCGCAACTCACCCTCCACAAAGGCACCCACAGGTAAGACAATACAAACCATTGTATGTCATGAACCCCATGCCCAAAAGTTTACCCCACACCATCTCACATACACACATGACTGGGATAGGCTCCACCTAGGAAACACCCTAGACTTGGGAGTTATTAACCCAATAGGGCATCTTGAGACCCTTCCCAAACCTAGATTTGGCTAGTTGTATAACGTCCTTGAGCATTTGTTTGGTTTGCGGGAGGGGGGGGTGTTGATGCACATGTTCGGGTGCTTTGATTATTAGATGTGATTTACTTGCTATGATACTTGTGACTCATGGACCCCTGGAGGGTGTACATGTTGTCTTTGCAGGACTTTTCCTGGTGGATAGGTATTCATGAGGAGATGATCAATTCGGACCTTCATGAGGGTTTGAAGCCCACGGATGGATGCAAAGACCCCATGCTTGGGCAAGATAGTGATCAACTTGCATGATGAAGGAAGAGGTTGTTGCCTTTGGAGGCACTTTAGTAGGCTTGGATGAAGGGTTCCCAACTCCTCCCACCTGGACGTTAGCCCTTGGAGGCCTTAGACGTCACCCTAGTAGCCCTAGACTTCACCCAGGGCTAGGGATTGACATTTTGAGGACATTGATGAGGTTTTGGCACGTGTGTGCATAATTTAGGACCTTGGAGGCCTAGCGCTACATCTTCCTTACCCAACGTACCACCTATGGGGCTCAACGTCACCCTAGAGGAGCATGACGTCATCCTTAGAAGGATTTTTAATGTAATTTTGTGTAAATTCAATTTTTAAACTAAATGTTCAGGTTCGACCCTGATATTTTGAACTAAAGTAATTAAAGGTCAATTTTTTGTATAAATAAACAAAAGCGACCTTCATTTTTCATCATAACTCTAACATTGGAGAAGAGAGGTCTGAAATTTGCACCCTATTTGGAGAAGAGAGGTCTGAAAACTAGCCTATATGACAAGCAGCAATGCAAGTGCAAGCTTACTTCTAAATGTTAGGCAGCCCTTTCCCTAAGTCAACTAAAGACTAGTGCCTAAGGTTGGGCAATGGGGTCAACTATGTGTAAGGGTGGTTCGTTACAAGAAGTTTACAATTAAGTCAAATCAAACTACCCAAATCCCACAAGATTAGAATTATACAAATGACTACACAAATTTACAACAATATTAGATATACAATGAATACAAGATATACAAGAGATATTAATAAATCACACCCTAGGGCCAAGCATGCCCCAAGTGGAACTTACTCCACTTGGACTGCCTTCACTGGCATCTAACCATAAAAGC
>SNQJ01S0145377.1:13587-24101 GCA_010110895.2 Picea sitchensis | reverse complement strand
CTCAAGCTAACCTAAACCCTCCCTACAAACTGTGCGATAACAGGACCTATGGGCCTCGAGACATGATCTCCTAGTTATCCTTGAAAGTGGGGGATAACAATTAGCACATCAGAGGAGCTTCCCCTGTTGGATGAGGAGGGACAGTTGGAATTAGTTCTGGAGGAGTTTTTGGAGTTCCGAGAGCAAAAACTGAGGAGCAGGGTCATCAGAGAGTGTTTGGTCAGATGGAGAGGGCTTCCAGTAGAGGACGCTACTTGGGAGAGCGAGCAGGTGTTGCAACACCCTGGACTGGTATTGCTTGAGGACAAGCAATTTCGGGAAGAGAGGACTGTAATGTCCCTTTCCAAATAGGAGCTCCAGAGAGGAGGCATAATGGTCTAAACCACCACGTTAGACTATAGCCAGGGCCAAAAAGGGGTAAACAGGGTCACTAGAGGTCACTTCAGTCACCGGTGTTATATTCGGAAAGTGACATTGAGCTAAAAAGGGTAAAAAGCACTTTTAAGTCAGTATGAGCTAAAAATAGAAGTCAATAGTGAATTAGGGTTTCAGTAGTGACTTAGGGTTTTGGAAATCTATAAAGGAAAGGTCAGCAACCTAATTCATGATTATGCATATTACGACTTGTCATTGAGGAGAGAGGCGCATCTCATGAGGGATAGTTTAGTGGATTCCAGGAGGAAGACACTAGTTGGTTGATTTCGGTGTTGAGAGACACACCCTAGTCATCGGGAAGATCATTCAGGTCTTCCATCATTCTTCAGCAACAGTTACATAGTGTTCAGCAGCAAGGGCACATTCATCCAGAGGGAGGGCGCAACTTTTGAGGGGGTTTTAGGTCGACTTACCCCATCCAGGGGGATTTCCGAGATTTCCCTCTGACCCATTTTAGAAGAGGGCAAGGCGCATCTTTTGCCTGGTTCCTCATCAGATTCTGACGGAGGAATCAACTAGGACGCATTTTCCAGACTTGGACGTGCGACACTTTTGGCAGGCACATTTGGGGTTCCAGAGCGAGTATCAGACCATATTCAAGGAAACCCTTCCGNATTTCCCAGTAGACCAAGGCGGTTGTTTTGAGACATATCTCATCCGATTCCGACGGTGGAATCACTAGGACGCATTTTGCCAGAAGAAGAGGAGCGCATTCCCCCAGGGGTATCCATCCGGGGTCCAGACTCATCAGCAGAAGGGCCCGACAGATACCAGTACTGAGGACTAGAGCAGGGCGCATCATTTGGGACAGTTTCCAGGCCATTCCGAGAAGTATAGCTCCCAGGGCGAACTTTCCAGACTTCCAGCAGTTACCGTCAGAGCTACCATATTCCCAGCTCACCCATTGATTCCGCAGCACTCACATATTCTGGATATTATCTTTTAGTTGCTTATTTGTATTCCAACTAAGATCCTTTTGTCTTCTGATCTAGTCGAGTGTTGTTATTTCATTCAGCCACATTCGGCCTATTGTAATCCGCAGAGATATCATAATACAAACTTTGTAGTCCTTTGTCGCATTTATTATTTGTATGATCATTTATATGTTGTAAACAATAGATCCTACATACACATTAATAGCATTTCCTAGACTAGCCAAGTCAGGAACATTACAACATGAGTCTCATGATAACTTATAAGCTCGTATCATCACTGCATAAGAGGAAACATCAATGATGTGGTCATGTCCATCTTCGTAGCTACTCCTAGGTCTCATGGACCATCCCGAAAGAGAAGAAGAAGATCACACATCATCACATCTTGGTACACAACCAAGAACCACCTGGTCCCATACCAGAGTACCCCAGAACACATCTGGGGGCCCTAGAACACATCTAGGGTCTTATCCACCAAGGTACAAGACCAAGGATCAACCCAAGCATTAAGCAAGGATTCCCTGGAACACATCCACGGTCCCTAGAACACATCTAGGGACTTACATCATCAACCACCAAGGAACACATCCAACGATCAATCCAAGCACCGGGCAAGGATTCCCTGGAACACATCCAAGGGACCTAGAACACATCCAGGGACTTACTGCTTGGTCCTTGACCAAGAACCCCAGCAATATACTGGAGGCCCTCCCTAGGGTCTTTTGCCATGGCTCTAACTGATTGGTCCCAAACCAAGAACCCCAGGAATGTACTGGGGGCCCTAGATCTCAACTAGGGTCTTATGCCATCCTCCCAGAGAATGGCTCTTGCAGCTGCACTAATTTCAACAATAGTTAAATACATCAAAATCTTGCAATGTTATGGGAAATAATGTTCACATGGGTTTTGTGAGGTTTAGGACATCGGTGGACCTAAGTGTGTATTAAATGTCATATGAGTGAATGTGAGGGAAATAAATATTTATGGAGAAATCATACATATGGAGTGAGGTGTCATAATCTGTAAGACAATGTCTTATAAGTTATAATCTAAAGGAATATACTAAGTTGTAAAGAGGATGAGTAGAGTACACTTTTCATAAAGGAATCTCTAAAATTTAGTATATGAAGTGCACAAAGTCATTTGGGCTCTATAAAAAGATGTACTTGTATGCCCTCTACATGGCAACTTGAACCAATGTATATGCTCTCTCTCTCTCTCTGGTTTCTTCTTTATTATGCAATAGTATGGATGCTACCATGACAAAAATAATCAGCTGTAAACTTTAAATTAGTTTATTCCTTTACCATGAAAATAATGATGTTAGAATGCTCAACTATAACACGAAATGCATAAAGTATCCTCAGTTATCATCTTCAAACCAAGTTGGCTGGTTGTATTGAGAGAAATGAGAGGCTCAAAGTGAAAGCCTTATAGCACATATTGCATAAGATATTGTGGGAATCAGACTCATGGTTTGTTCAGTTGATTTTCTGTTCCTCTGGTGTTTATCCTTGTGGCACCTTATACATTCATGCATGAAGACATCTGTAGTATTCAGTTAAGAAATGCTCCAGATCTAGCTCTTGCATATGGTAGGCATCACAGTTGGAGTTGTTTCAAATTTCAATGTTGATTCAAAGATGTTCTGCTGGAGATTGCAGAGGTATGTGCTTGTGCCAAATATGGACTCATGCAGAACTCCATCATAGTTGAAGGAACAAAAGTGTTTAATATTTCCATGGTATAATTTACAAGATGATTTCAATTCAATCCTTTGACAGGTTCAAAATAATCTAGAGTCTTCCTCTTTGCTCCTCTCATCAATATCACAAGCTTTAGAAAGTTTTACCTTTGGACGGGTCCCTCCGATTTCATCTGGTAATTGATTTGATTGATTGAGATCAAGTGTTCCAACCACAACTCGTTCTTCTCCATTTATTACAGCCTATTAAAAAGCATATTACCCAAATCAACCAGGATGAATCTTTTCCGATCACTTGTCGTGACCAAACAATTAGTTCTCAAAATCAACATTCACATCAAGATTGCTGAGCAAAAATGCAAGCAACATGCCAGTCTAAAGATTAATTCACCAGAAATAAATTTTTGAGACGTTAAAGAATTAATACAATCAAAAACAGCATTTGCTTATAACTTGAACCTTGAACTATAACCAGACTACATTCCAAATTTGAAGATAATTTCTCAAGAGTTGACAGTAAGAATGGTCGGCATAGTTTAACCTGGAACCTACATACCATAAAATCCAAATGTAGAAACTGAAAAGGTTAAGGTTTTCCATTTCAGAATGGTTAAATCAAGGACATTCATGAATTTGAATGAATATTAACAGATCAAACATGGCAACATGCTCCAGGAAAATAATTAATAATATAGATTTGCTAAATCCTGCACATATACATGCTTTAGTTGTAATAAGCATTGCAAAAGATTAAGCAAAACAAACTTGAGTGAAATTTACACTTGGAAATGACGGTCAAATATGTGTTTTAAAAACCGGGCGCAGTCTGAATACTTGTGTTTCATAAACTAAAACCAAGTATATGATAAAATTTTGGAAGACAATTGTCAGTAGGTTTTAAGCAGTTGACCCACAGATATTGAGAAACATTGTTTTGGTGAGGCCTGTGATGGCATCAATTAATGCTTGAGAAGATTGAGTGACCTGGCACCATGGCGAAGAAAGCATAGCAAGAAGCATATTTTTAATATCATCAGAGATTATTGTTAATAAACGTAACCCTACTCCATTGCATACTTTGGCATATATGTTAATTTTTAAATCCTAAAGGTAATCATACGGATCGTCCTCTTAATCAAAGTAGGAAAGATCCAAACCAGGTCAAGAAGGAATTTGACAAATACATGAAAACTATCAAGGAGATGGGCGGATGCAGTGGAACCTGGTAGACAACTAAAACATGGAAGATTTTGTTGGCAGAATTGCTACCGCAAGAACTCCACTCATTTCCACAACCTTGCTATGCATACATTTTCAGATATGGCCAACCCTTAGCATCTAGGAGGATTTGGTTCAACATGGTTTCAGCAATAGCTAAGCAAAATTAAGTCTGAAGATCTTGTCTATGTCCACTTTGATCTTTGCCTTCACTCCCCTAATATGAAGAGTAATAGAAGAGGCCTACGAAAATGCAGAATGTGAATCTAGACAAGTAATTTGGATAACACCACCCCTCCAAACCCCATTGCTCTTTCTAATTATTGTTTTGGCCTTCCTTTCCTAGCTGCGCATACATCTAGCAGTAGATTTTCTTCTTTCTCTGCAATGGCATCTACATCAAATTGTTAGAATTTGCTTATTACTATGGTCATATGTTAATGTAGTATTATAGATTAATAAAGTTGAGCTGTAACAAGGTGACTTAAGTTAAATAATTCACATGTCATAAATAATGTCAAGTTATTATTGCGTTAAGTTATATCCTAATATAATAAGGTGGTTGTACAGGTTGTATGGGACAATGTCTCCCGTTATGTATTGGCTTTCACCATATTGAACACAATCAAGTACAATCATCCCTCTGCTTTCTATTCTCTCTCTGCAATATTCTGCTGTTTTGTATGTGCATCATCTAACATTGTATGAGAACCACAATAAAGGTTGGCATATGAGACACATGGTTAAAGTTGGAGAAACAAGACTGAGGAACTGTGTGGGCACATCAACACAAAATGAGACCAAAGGAACTTAGTACCCGTTGGACCAGATTCAAAGAGTAGAGAATAACAAGGCATGAAGGCACCAACACAGGCATAGTCAGCAGAACAAATTAAAAGATAACTCAACCCAATTTTAATTTCTTTTTTACATGAAGAAATTATTAAATTAAACCTACGTCAAGAAACTTAGAAAAGTAAAATTTAATTTTTGCAAGAACAAAAAAAAAATGATAGGATAAGATAAGATAATATAATTTTATTAATGTCCAATGAATGACCACAAAGGTAGGTCAATGGAACTGAAAACCACAACAAGTATGAGTACAATGTGGGAGTGCAAACGCAACTCCTAGGTAATGCTGAAAATAACATAAAGAAAGAAACCTTATGTACAGTGATCCAAAATATAAGTGAGTATGCCCAACGCAAAAGTCTGTAAAAGAGGGCTGGAGTGAGAGAGAGGTATGAAGATGAGGCTGTCAAGATCTCACGAATCTGATGGCCGAGGACGAAGGGAGCGAACTGGGCACTGTCCCGCTGTCAGAGTCCTCGGGAGCTATCGAGGGCTCCTGTTGTATGATCATGGGGGGATGTAGGACCAAGGGATTCTCCTAGCATTCAAGGCCGAAAGGAAGAAACTCTATATAGATCTCTGGTAGTTCATTTGAATCTGGGAGGTGGTCTGATAGACGGGAGGCGCCCTGCTCTATATCTATCTGGAGCTAGTCCCTATAACTCTCTGAGAGTGTATGGACTGATGTGCAGTTCGACACCTCTGAACCGGTCTCGATGATAACAATCTGTCTCCCCAACCAGGAAGCTGAGGAGAGACACGAGGTCTCACCAATCTACTACCCAGTGTACTCTGAGACTCTGCCCTTCGTTTACTGCTTCGATCTAATGGATCAGCCAGAAAGTATGATGTGATCATCCTAGTCATCCTAAGGTGGGGCGTGGTGTGCAGTAATTGAGATTTGTGGTTGAGGATCTCCCTGATAAAGAGGGCTAAGCATCGTTGGTCCTGGCACTAGAAGAAAGTAGAGAGTGAACCCCCCGAGTCCCTATAGAGGAAATGGTAGCGTCCTCTGATCTCATAGTATATGGGGCACCTAAATATGAGGTGCATCTCTGTCTCCAACTCCTGTGAGTGGCACATATGGTAGATCCTATCAATCCATGGTATATGGTGGTCTATCTCAAACCTGATTCAATGAGATCCGATCCGAAGTTGTCCTAAAGGGATCCTGAGTGAGCGCATCCAATGCCTGCGTGTATAGGGGGGGCGGACGATGATGTCATCCTGTAGCTCCAAAAAGTGCTCTAGGTAGAAGGACATCTTCGAGCTCGGGCTCATCGGAGGTGAGGTCCAAGTGATCTGAATGTACAGTTTGTAGATGTCTTCTCTGATGGCTTGGTTCAGAACCTCTCTAGTCAACAAGAGATGGTGTGGTGCATCAAGGGAAAAACCGAATGGGGGAAGGCGCTCTGGGGAGATAGTCAATGACTGGAGAAGCCGAGACACCTCTAAGAACCAACCGCATGCACAGCCTAAGCGGGGGTCTGAAGCAAGAGCCTCCAAGGACCAAAGAGTGAGGTATGGGTATCGTTCTCTCCCGATGGTAGAGTCTCTGAAAGATCTGATTCTATGAAGGAAAGAGATCGGGCAAAAAATGACCTCGAGGTGAAAATGGATGGACGTCGAACTCTGCCTGAATAATGGGTTGTGGAACTGTCTGCTTGCAACGGATGATACGCCTGAGAAGTAGGGACTGAATCCCCTCCAACCTGGCCTAGTCAGTCTATAACAAGCTCGGCCCCCAGATCTCGGAGCCATATAGAACTGTGGGTCTAATAATCGCCTCCATGAGGTAGAGTTTGGACGAGATGTCCTGAAACTGACCTAGGAAGCATTGTCTCTCGATCAGGGCTAGGGAACCGTACCCTTTACTAAGTCGAGGTTAAGGTTTTGTCGCATACCAAAATGGGACCCCGTGAACTGTACTCCCAGGTAAGTGTAGCATGTGGTGATCTCAATATCAGCCCCCCAATAGTAGAAATGTAAGTTTGTAAGAGATCTCTTCGATGCGTTGAAGATCAAAATCTTTGTGGAGTTGGCTATAGTATCAGGTTCCTTTGTGTTATTTTCTTGTTGCTATATTTGCTTGAGATCTCCATAATAAAATTTCTCTTCTATTGGTTTTCCCCATGGGGGTTTTTCCAGGGTCATGTTGACCAAAAATATCTATGTATAAATCTTGTGGTTTGCTTATTTCTTTATCAGCATTTAGTTGAAAAGGCCTAGACAAGTATTTTATGTTTTAACGCATGTTGAAAGTGTTGATATTATGGTAGTTGCGAGAGGTATTAAACCTCCACGTGTAACCCTGACAAGAATAGAATATTCCGGGAAGCAAGAAGAAACTCTAAAGCATTGAACATAACCCTAAAAGACAAGTCGGCTAAAGAGAATAATTAATATGGAGTTTTTAGCCTCCCGAAAGAGAAGTCGGCCTAGACAGCTAAGGAAGAGCAGTATAAAATTTAAATACAAGATGCCAAAGCTCATTTGGACACAGCTCGCAACTGCATAAATCTAGTGTGCACTGCAGAAATTTAGTAAGTGCACAAGTCTGGAGAGTAGCTGCAAAAATCTAGTGCGCACTGGAAAAATTTAGTAAGTGCGCAAGTCTGGAGAGTAGCTGCAGCTGCAGTTACTGCAACTTGTATTTTCGATTTTAGGCCTGGACTTTCTCTTGGTTATGGTTTGGACTTTCTACCTTGTGCGCTAGCTCTAGAGAGAGGTACGCTACATTGATTGGCTATTAGGCCTAGGGTTTGCTTCCAAAATTATTCTCTGTCAAGGTTAAGGTGTGTTGTCGTCCTAATACACACTTGCTAGCGTGAGCTAAGTCCAACTCACTTAGTGTGTCCTCGGAGACACAATGTCTAGGTTCCAAGTCCACACTGTCACCATGACTGGAACCTCTTCCTTCTAGGCTTACTCCTAGGGAAGCCAAGGGGGGTTGTCCCTAATTACTAGATTAATTTTAGTGTTAATGTTCTAGGAGTTAGTTTTAATTTGTTATAGGCCAAAGGGAAAACTAGCCTAAGATGTTCAAGCAGTAATGCAAGTGCAAGTCTAAATCTAAATGCAAAGTCAGCCCTTTCCCTAAGTCAACTAAGACTAGTGCCTAAGATTGGGCAATGGGGTCAACTAAAGTTTAGGGGTGGTTTATTACAAAAGTTTTACAAGTAAATCAAAACTACCCAAAAACCCAAGGTTACACTTACTTACAAAAGAATACTAAGTGTTACAAATTATTACACCATTTACAAAAGATACACAAGATATACAATATACAAAAGAAGTGTAAGTGTTCAACAATTTGCCAAGCATACCCCAATAGCACTTACTCTATTGGACCGCCTTCACTGGCTACAATCACACAAAGCACTCAAGAATCAAGGAAAGTGATGCCTCCCCAAGTGGGATACTCAACACTCTCTTGACTCACACCACAACAATCAATAAACAAGATATTCCAATGACTACTCAAACATTCACTTAGACATAAGAAATATTAACCATCAAGTTGCACATAAGATAGATAAAACAATGAAAATATTATCACCAATGATGTGTTCCTATCAATACATCTAATTCCCCCAACATACAAAGGTGATCTATGCAACTAAGTGTTTAAGGGGTTTCTTAAAAATTGGTTAATTTTAATTCCCTTCCCCCTAAACTAGATGTGTGCTTCAAACCTCCTCCTCCCTTGGCCAAATGACTGCCTGGTGCTCAAGATAGTAAGGCAAACGAGGCCTTACCCTAGCTTCCAAGGTCAGCCCTGACAGTAGGAGTACTTCCCGAAAAGGATCTCCCCAACGAAACCACGGGACGGTCCCCCGCCACTACCCTCCGTTGTTTTCCTCCCACCCGTTTTAGATGGTGGAGATGGCTGAATGAAGCCCCTAAAAATGTTTCTAAGTGTTATTATGACCCCCGGGTGGGTCTTTAGATGTGTTGGGTGAATTTTAGACAAGTTTTAGACACTTAAAATTGAGCGTTTAAGGGTATGGCCGAATTGAAAATGCTTGTAAAAGTGTGTTTAACAACTTGAAAATGAAAGCATTTACCACATAAACTTGTATGGAAATGATACACAAGATATGTTAATTAACCATGAACCATTTCACATAAAATTTGCAAGTTAAGAGTGAAATCAAAGCAAGGACAGTTTGCTATATAAAACAGAAAATTAAACTTGCATGAACAGAAAATTTAAGTTATGTATGTGAGCAAATAACTATGAAACAAGATAACTTAAACTTTAATGAGTGCTTTAGAAAGTAGATCTGAAAATGAAGTGACTTAGAATGTGAGGTTATGCCACAATGAATAAAAAAACATTAAGCACATGAGCATCACATCAACATTGTTTAACTTAGGATTAAGATCTACCATCAACCATGTATGTGAAAGTATTAAATCATATGAAAGATATAAGCATGAAGAAAGAAAAGATTTAACAAGTTATACTTAAGATCTTAAACCCAAATATTAGATCACATATGCTAGAAGTAAGCAAACTAAATGACATTATGTGACTAAAGATCTAGCATTTAGAGGACATTGTAAATCATTTAACCATTAAGCATGAGATTATGAGCATATGAGATAAACTTGAAAAAGGAAACTATGTGTGATTACTAACTAGATAATTTAACCATTAAGCTTTAATCATCACAAGTTAATTTCCCTTTAAGCCAAAGCGATTTTGGGGATGACTCCCCCAAGGTGCCGGCAAGTTAGATTGATATTACTAAGATATAACTGCACAGGAAAGCAGGGCATTTAGTCTTATGTCTTCGAATACACGAAGATTAAACAAGCTCTTGGCCGACTGCTCAGGCAGAAACTATCTCAATAGTATTAATACTTAAGACTATGATTTTATTTTAGAAGCCAAAAGAATAAACTTGAAAGAAAACACCACTTCAATGGCCAAGGTGGTGGCAAGCCTTCCAATATTGGCCAAAGAGGGTAGCTTAGATCACAATAACTTAATGAAAGAAAGGGAGAACTAAACTAACAATATTATAGACAAAGACTAAACTAAACTAAAGAATAAACAAACTAATTTAAGTTAGCTTATGATTTAGGGCCCAAAAAGTGTAGAAAATATGAGTAAAACTTAGAAATTTGAAGGAGATAAAGGAGAAAAGTGTTACCCAACCAAGTAGAAGTGTGTTGGGAAGCCTCCTAGGTGTTTTTGGGCAGCATATACCTTTGAATCTGTCACTAACCTGCAAAAAACAGCAAGCAAAAGCTTGCTGGAAATGCTGCAAAAACACCAAATATGTTGCAGAAATTTTCTGTTTTTACACAGAAATTTCCAGCAAAGAAATCTGAAATATAAAATTGATTTTTTGACC
>SNQJ01S0145376.1:0-19962 GCA_010110895.2 Picea sitchensis | reverse complement strand
AGAGAAGAAGAACTATGACTTCTTTCTAAAGTCTTGGATGTTTTTTCAATCAAATTTGAATCTATCAATTTATCATCATTGGTATTTTCCTGTTGATCAAAAGGAGTTTGTTCTTCTACAGTATTTACAGTTGTTTTTTCATTAGTACTCTTTGAAAAGAATTCAAATTTTTCTGTAGTAGACTTTCCAGAACTAAAAAGAGGATTACCTTTTGTATCTGATTTTGAAGCTTGACCCTGAATTGTCTTTCCTTTCCTGAGAATAAGTTATGGATTGGACACTGGTGTGATAGGTGATTCTTGAGGATTCACCCTAGTACTGATCCTCTTAGAAGCCAGGATGAACTTGTGGAGTTGCCAGATAGATAATTACAACCAACTAAAATGTCTAATCTTTGTCTATCATCAAAGATCAGCTCTGTGTCGTATCCCAGGAAAGCAGAACTTAAATTTCGTCTCCCCGACAATGGCGCCAATTTGTTATCACTCCAAGAAACTCCTTAGGGTTGTAGACTAAGGATGCTTGGTAACTTAAGAATAATGTGTAGGTATGCTTGGAACAATGGGATCCTCAATGATTAATGTAATATACAACTCATCATACATTCAAAAGAAACAGTGCTTTCATGAAACAATAATCAGATCAAGTAATTTGAAAGGAGAGGATGAAGAACACTAATCTTGATTGCCAAATACAACTGGATGTAGGGCTTAATGCAAGATAGAAAGAAATCCTTCACTTCAAGTCTATGAGCTCAATAAAGAGATGACAGTCTTCATAAGCTAAGATAAACTGAAATAAAGTACAGAAAAGGAAACGTGAATATTTCTGATATTGAAAGTGAAAGGAGACTGTAATTTTATTATGCAATAAGAGTCTATACAGTAGCACAAAAATGTATTCCCAGTTTGAACCTTTGTCTCTTAGAAAATCTAGGCATTTATAGCCTTTTACAATCATTTTTTAAGATCCTGAAAAACTTGGATCTGTATCTAAAAATAGCAAATCAAATTAACTAAGACAATCGATAACAAAGACTAGTGGCTAGGCTAGCATTCGAACTGTCTTCCATATCAAAATTTGACATCTGTACTTCATCATCTTATGGAATCTGTTGTGTCATGAAAAAGGTAAAGGCACCTGTCTTTGTAGATGGATTTCTTCAATTACTCATAGTCGAAACTTTAGGAGACCGATTTAGCATGTGGTTTTCAAACTCTCCACGAATCTCTGATCCTGAGTATTTTCTGACTAAGTAGTTAACCCTTTAATGCTCTGGAACCTCTTTAAATCCATTGAAAATCACCCTGCTCCATCTTTAGCTTTCAAAAATTATTTTTGTGCTTTCACCAGCTAACTCGCTTTATGATTCGTTGGTTAGCTGGTCAAAGCTTTGTCTTTCACCAGCTAATTAGTCGTAAATTAACCCTTTGCGCTGGTGAAAGCTCTGCTTTGGCCAAAAAGGAACTTTCACCTCCAAAACTGTTGTTTTATCAAAAACTCAGCGTGTCTCTGCTTTACCTCCTTGCATATTCACAGCAACCTGGGCTAGCACTTGCAGATCTAGGTGTGACTTCTGTTTTTTCTTCAATTTTCTAATCTTCCTCTTAAGGCGTTTTGCTAACCACCATAGAATGTTATAATCTTTGGTGATTTTATTCTTCCTCTTCTTGTCCTTGACATTTTCATTAGCCAACTTTTCAAATGCAGCATTTGTTTCTTTGAAATTATCAGACAAAGTTTTGTATCTCTCCTTAATTACTCTTTCTAAAACCTCCTGTTGAGCAATCACTTCTTTAAGTTGCTTGATTTTCTGTGATTTATTTGACCTTTTGCCCCTTGATGTTTCACCTTCATCAGTGGGAGTAGAAGTCTCACAATCCTGTGCAAATTCCATGGAGTGTTCAGGGATTTTAATGGTTGGGCTTTCATCTTCTTTCTCTGGCTCTATTTCTAAGTCTGTGTATGGTAGATTTAAGATATTTGTTTTCTTTTCTGTAGGCTGCTCTGTAGTAGTTTCAAAATCTAACTTTTTCTTTGACCTGTGAGGCTTTACGCCAGAAATCCTATCTTCTGGTGGTCCTGGAAGAGTTCTCCTTTTCCTCGAGCTGCTATGAGGAGTTAATTTCCTTTTTCCAGCTCTCTTATGCTCATTCATGGGCTGAGTTTGGGTTTCAAATCCCTCCCAAAAAATAAAATGTTGCCAAGTCCTTCCTCTTTGTCTTAGCTTCTCCAGGATTATCAATTTGATTAGGCCAAAAAGAAAAAGGGTGTTTTTCATACTTAAAGGTTCATCCCTAATCTTTTTACAGACTTTAGTTAGGCTTTTATGCAAGAAGAAAGGTAAATTTAGGAGAGTTTTCCCTATAAAATGGTCTAAGAGCTTGAAATGGTATAGCATCAGCTTATCATACCTACCTTCTGAGGTTATATGGAGTTGGATGCCCTTGAACAAGTCCTGCCACTCATCCTCCAAATGAGAAACTGGCATGCTTTTCTTCCATGCATCATTTCTGAATTCTTCCTTAAGGTATGCTCTGAAATTGAGGTTTTTGGTTGCTGTTGTTTTGAACCAACTCTGGCCTGATCTAGGTAGGTTGGTCATTGTAGCAATGGCGGCTTCATCAACTATGATTTCTAAAGACCCATAACAGGCTTTATTTCCATCGTATGATTTAGCAAACACTTCAGTTGTTGTTTGGTGACAGTCGTTCTGTAACTTCTCAACATATCCCATGCAGCCTGTGTCTGAGAAGTGTTTTTGCACCTCTGGATGCGCTTGTAGAAAGGACAGACTGTCTAATTATTTCCTTAACAACAAACCACTTCGTTTCCTTGCCATCTACAATTCGAACCCCAAACAAATTTTCACACAAAAACATTGTAATCTGTTGTTTGAGCCGAGGTTTGGCGCTGGTGAAAACTCTCAGTGTTGTCTTTCAAAAATGAAAACATATCATATGCCTGTGGATGATGCGTGTTGGGGATATGAGGTGTCGATTTGATGTCACCATCCAAGTAGTACCACTCCTTCACCTGTGATGATGGATTTGAATTCGCCATCTCCAGCGCCATTATCTCGTGAAGCATGCATTTCTGAATACGATCCGCTTTGAAATCCGATTTAGACGTGCAAAATCGAATCTTCATCATTATCTGCTTTCACCGGCACCTTATAATGATTACATGACGTGTGTTGAGCATGTCATCTTTTGATTTTTGAAAACGTGGAGAAAACACACGTGTTACGTGCTTTCACCAGCTAACGGTCCGTGGGAAAATGCTCCTTAACTATTGAAAATCATCGCTTTCACCAGCTAATCATCAACTTTGAAATACGCGTTAGCTGTTGAAAGTCTTTTCATGAAATTTTAAAGAAAATACCTTTATGGATCGTCTTATTTCTTTGGCACACCGCCCTTCTTTTGTTGTGTCAACTTCTGACTTGGCTTTGGCTTCTTGGGTGTAGCTTTATCTCTGACATGTATCTGATCTTTCCCTGCATCATCCTCCTTATCTATGGGCATCTCTTGAGTCAGAACTAGAACTCTCTAGTCCTCTTATCAATCCTTGATGGCCATCTCTATGTCTTCTCCCTTGATGCAGTATCGCAATTGTATACATTCCTTCTCAGCATCCCTTCGCGCTTGGATCCATATGGTGTGCCTGGTCGCTTTGAAGTTGGCGATGTCCTGGTATTGCACAACCACTTCTGGAGTAATTCGCCAAGTGTTAGAAATGATTTCTTGGAGGTCGTTGTAATACCCTACGAACATGATTGCAGTTGTACTTATGACTTTGGATTCTGAAGTGATCCCCAACGATGTGTATCGCGTTGTGCGACAATGACTGGTTCGCTCACAAAAGTATGTGTACTGGGGCTCCCTCCATCGGATCAAGGAAATCAATATGAGTAGCCAATAGTAATGAAACTATGTCCCCAAGTCCTACGCATATTTATATTCCTCAAGGAACGGGTTTAATAAGTATGGGACCCAACTAAGCATAGTGCCCTCCACGCACTGTGTTGCAGCCGCGACGACCCTGACAGGGACTTCCTCCTTGCGACACTTCCTGCGAAACTTGCATGCCATGAGTTTTGTGTCCATCCTTGTTGTTTTTTCATTGATGTGCTTGATGATGATTATGTGTGACCCTCTCTTTGTGCCATATGTCTTATTCATATCCTTCGCCAATTCTTTCTCCTTTGTCTTGTTGTCGAGGTACTCTGCAGAATTATCCCCTCGAGATGGCAGACCTGTAATATACACAATTAGATCCACGTCTATAGAGACAGGATCTTCCACCCATAGATAACCTCTGTGGGTGACTTCCATCAATTGCTTAACGTAGTTGTTTATGTCGCGGCCCCTTCCGAAATGTGGGATATCCAACAGTTTTAGAATCTCGGTGTTGTCCAGTCCGACTGCCCACTATTTCAGTTGCAAAATTGGAATGCAGAAGGGTTCTGTACCCACGTTTTCTAGGTAGACCTTCCTTGCAAATATGGGGAACTTGTCCACGTCGCCCACATCATGCTCCAAGTAGCATAGTTTTTCCATGCACCCTAGAAGGTTAGGCATAGCATGCACCCCTTCCGGTATGCATGACAAGACTATGGTTGTTGCAACCTATCTACACGGTGATCTTTCTATGGGTTGTTTTCCCTTTCGCTGTGGTGGCTGACTCGAGGTTCCAAACTCAATTTTTCTGTCATCCGCATATGCCTCTGGCTGGCTGGTAACATCTTCTACTATACCCTCATGTTGTTGTTATGGTTCTGTTGTGTGTGATTGTCCTGGCACGACCACTTTTGTCTAGTTTGGGGCTGTTCCATTTACCCTTGGGGCCTCTTCGGTGTGTTCAAGGTGTGAAGGATTGCCTGCGTCTTTTTGATGGTACAAATCGCACAGAGGAATTTCGCCCGCAAAGTATTGCTAAATCCTATTATTTAAACTATGCTAATAAGATATAATACTAGTAGGTGTGACCCCCTTGTAGACTGGAGGCTCAGAGACAGTCATATCAAACATTTTTATGTTGTTTTTTCGATGATTCTTACATGGTCTTATATGGTTTATGATGTAGTCTTGGTTTCATTTTGACATAATGACAAGTGTATGATGCATTTTATGGGATGTTATGTTATTTAAAGCTTTAATTTTATGTTATGATTGGCATATATTTACAGTTTCTATGTTTGATCATGTCACCATGATTTATTACCTGGATACACCTGCACAATAAATATGTTAGTAACAACATAAACAAAAGAAAAAGGAAAGAAACTTACAAAGAAATCCAAAAGAAAGGGCATATACTATGCTATGTTAGAAGTTATGTGCAATTAAATGAAAATAAGTTATTGTTAATCCTAACTATTAATGGTTAGTGGGTATGTGAATTGCATTTGAGTTATATTGGGAGCATTTGATATGGAAATACATATGGTATGGTATGGAAGTTTGGAAATGGTTAATATGAATTTTTGGGTGGTGCATTTGGTAAGTAATGTGGTCGCATATTTCAATGGTTTGGAATTTATGACATGGTTAATGTATTTGTGATTGTTGGTTGTTGTGTACTTCAAAATTGAAAGAAGAAAATATGGAAGTGATGTGCATGGAAGAGGCTTATCACCTTAAATTAATCCTATTTCTGAAATAAGAAGAAGGAACGTTGTGTTATCAACCCAACAAATTGCTCTAAGGAGAACCTTGTCTGATTCATCCAGTTCGTCTTTCTCTCCCTTACCTATCATCCACAAGATTGCATATAGTGGTGGCTCTGGTGGCACTTGAAGTGCTTCCTCATCTCAGTATTCAGCTTCATCAGTAATTGGTAGCTTATATAGTCACCAAGTCCATGTCCATTCTACCACAAACCCCACCAAAGTCATTAAAAATTATGGGCTTTTTCAATTTGAAGAAGATGCTACAACCACATCATGGCATGTTTCCTCTCCTCTTAACCTAGMACCTACTACTCATCCACTTCCTAAATTCAAAGAGMATCTTCCTAGGTTTTCAKAGAATAACACTGTCACTACAAATGAACACCTGGTGGCATTTTCTAATGCCTTTCACAACATAGGAGCSAATGAMAACGATACTTGCATGCGCTTATTTATCAATTCCCTARAAGGAAAGGCTATGGTTGATTTATTTGACCTTCCTCCTAAGATTCTATCTACTTGGGAGGAGTTRGTCTATTGGTTAAAATCCACCTATGGGMAATCTAAAATCCCAGCTGAGCAGTTACGGGAGTACAATAACATCACTTATAAGGATAGCGAGACCATCAAGTCCTTCAACTTGTGTTTCACCAAGTTATACAATCAAATCCCCAAACTTGTTCGACCTTAGAACCAAGACACTTTCATGCATTATTATAATGCATTACCTTCCCCCTACCATCATAGGCTTGAGGAAAAATCAATTGGTAACCTCGGTTTCTCTCTTCCTACTTGTTTAGAGTATGAAGAACAACTTGAAATAACATGTCTTCCTCAGGGAGAATCAGTTAAACAAATAGACAGGTCCTCCCTCTTACAACTTGTACAAGACATGAATAATTGTATGATAGCATATGAGCGAAAGGGAAATGTCTCCCCTCTCACTCCTGGAGCTGAATCCTCTTCTGCACCCCCCTTTAGAAATCCAAATGAAAATAAATTTCAGCCTAAATCTATCATGCTTCGTAGTTGGTGTAAATTTTGTGAGGAACACCACGAGGAAACCACATGTGAATTAAAGAAGAGTGTCAGAGATAAGATCTTTGGTAAAAGACCGGAAACTAACATCGATGTCCTAAATTTTGCAGAGCCAAAAGATGTCATGATCATCAATACTAGGAACAAATCCTACACTCCCAAAGGAAAATATGATCCTCCCCGCAATTCTTCTAGCCCGATCTCATCCTCACCAGCTGCTATTGTTCAGGTTCCTAATGTTCTTGACAGTCAAGGAACTACCTCCCCTCTCGCCTCTTCCAAATACAATATTCTAAATCAGTTGGCCAATGTCAAAGGAGATGCAACCCTTCTGGACATGGTTGTCGTCCCTGAACAACAGAGGCATCTAAAAAAATTCATGGAAGGAAAAGACTCTGTTGTAGCCAACCTCGCTGAAGAGGTAGATGAAGAAGATTCTTTCCTAAATAAAGTAGGTGTACATAACTTTAGATACCCTGTAAAAAATCCCCCTTTTTATATTTTTGTAAATATTATGGATAAGATCGCCCATTGTTTCCTCATTGATGGCGGTTCAGGCCTAAGTGTAATGTCGAAGACTATTATGGAAGATCTAGGCTTGTCTTGTACAAATGAAAATGCCAGAAGCATGCTCTCTTATAATAGTCTACAACAAACGACCATAGGTGAAATCAAATACGTGACCTTGGTTTTGTGCGCAAACCCTGAAATAAGGACAACCCTTAATATTCAAGTAATTGATATGCCAGTAAGAAATTACTCAATCATCTTAAGAAGAGATTGGAAAGATTTGACAGGTGGATACCTCTCACTCGACGGGACACACTTATCCATTCCTCGGAATGGTAAAAACATCATAGTCCTTAGAGAGGGAAGGATTTCACCTTACATAGAAAGTGTTCCACAACCTAATGTGAATTATATCGAAGAGGAACTAGGGGTGTATTCCATCTTTATCAAGGAGGATAGCATTCCCTTGGAACAAATCGACTTAGACGATGGTATGTGGCACATGCACTTTGATGGTTCATGCTCTAATGAAGGAAATAGAGCTGGAATTAGCTTATACTCTCCCGTGGGGAACATTCATAACTTTTCTTATAGGTTGGAGTTTGCTTTCACAAACAATGTCACTGAATTCAAAGCTTTATTATTAGGCATTGAAAATGCCTATAATCTGGGTTGTGGTCACCTTACAGGTTTTGGGGATTCCGAGATTTTTGTGAACCTTGTACGTAAGATATACTCTCCTAGCAACAAGTTTATGAAACACTACACCCAAACTATTTGGGCACTCATCTCGAACCTACTATATTTCAACATTGCTCATGTTAAGAGGGAATTGAACTCAATGGTTGATCGGTTAGATGTTTTTACAGCCTCTACTAATCGACAACTTCTTCCACACATACCTGATTGTACTTTTCAATATATATATCGTCCACATATCCCTGACAATATAGAATCATGGTAGGTCTTCCCTAGCGATGAGAGCATCTGCTCTTTCATTCAAAATGAAACTTATAATCCTAATGAAATTATATCCATGGAAGATAACAATATTCCTAAGGGCTTGACTCCTCTAGAGAGGTCATTTTCATCGAGTGATGTAGGTAATAAAGAGAAACATAAAGAAGAGGAGTCAAAAATGAATGTGGGTGAAACCATCTCCTTAAACATTGGGACACCCAAGTCTCTAAAGAATGTTAAAATAGGTGCCCAATGTTCTGATGAAGAGAAAATGAAGTTTTCCAAATTGCTTGGCGAATTTCAAGATGTTTTTGCTTGGTCTTATGAGGATATTCATGGTTTTGATCATCCTCTTATACAACATGCCATTCCCATCAAGGAAGGCATAAAACCAGTTAGGCAAAAACAAAGACCTATCAACCCTGCACTGGAAGAAACTAGTTGAAAGGAGTTGGAAAAACTCTTGAAAGATGGAATCATCTTTTCGGTCAAGTATTATGAATGGGTTTCCAATTTGGTTCCCATTCGGAAAAAAACTGGTCATATCATATTATGCATTGATTTTTGTGCATTAAATTGGGCTAGTATAAAAGATCACTTTCCTCTCCCTAATATGGAAATGATTTTGCAGCAAGTTGCAGGGTCATAGATGATGTCCTTGCTTGACAGTTTTTCTAGTTACAAACAAATCAAGGTAAAAAGGGGAGATAAATATATAACCACCTTTATTACTCATTGGGGTACCTTTGCTTATGAACATGTGCCTTTTAACTTATCTAATGCAGGTGCCACTTTTCAAAGCCTTATGCAAATAGCTTTTGACAATTTGATCGGCAAGATGATTCATATATATCTTGATGATCTAATCATGCACTCTAAAAGACTATCGATTGTCTTGAAGTTTCAAGAATTATAGTTGGGTCCTTTCAAGATCGCTTTTGTCCTGGGTACAAACTCTTACATTCTAAAAGATTTACAAGAGTGATTGTTTTCCTACATCACTAACATTTTCATTGTTGCTTTCATTTTAGTAGTTTTCCTTCTGCTTTTGCAATTCTATCATTTTATTTATGTTGTTTTAAATTTTGCAGTTTCATTTCTGTTATGACTTTTATTGATTTTCATCTTTTGAGTTCATTTTTTGGTCAAGAATTAGATGTTGGATAAGTTATTCCACAGTGACACTCTTGCAGGGTATTGTTAGTCAATAACAATCAAGCTTAGACAACTGTTACAATGTCCACCCTGAAGGCATAATTGAATTTCTTATCTTCTTTCACTGTTGTCTTGTGAGGAAATTGGTTACCTCCCGCTTTTGCTCTGCATTTCTTCATACATTTGAGATTCAAAAGAGAAAGTCCATAAAAATTTTCTCCTTGAAGTTAAGATAAAATTCTGGTTGAATGATTATGCATACAGGGATAAACCCCCTCATACTTAACACTTTCCATTATTCCCAAATTCCCGGTCATTTTTCCATTAAATTTGCTCAGTTCCCCCTGTTGCATAATCATTATGGTTATATATTCTTGATCTATTGTTCTTGGCCTACAAAACCAAATATTCTGAGTTCTTAATCTGTTGGAAACAGATTTCCCTGCGAAGTCACCCGTTTGTTGATGATAAAAATTGCAACAAGGAATTTCACCCGCAAAGTATTGCTAAAGCCTATTATTTAAACTATGCTAATAAGATATAATACTAGTAGGTGGGACCCCCTTGTAGACTAGAGGCTCGGATATAGTCATATCACACATTTTTATGTTGTTGTTTCAATGCTACTTACAGGGTCTTATATGGTTGAGGATGCACTCTTGGTTTCATTTGGACATAATGACAGGTGAATGATGAATTTTATGGGATGTTCTGTTATTCGAAGCTTTAATTTTATGTTATGATTGGCATATATTTACAGTTGCTATGTTTGATCATGTCACCATGATTTATTACCTGGCTACACCTGCACAAGAAATATGTTAGTAACAACATAAACAAAAGGAAAAGGAAAGAAACTTACAAAGAAATCCAAAAGAAAGGGCATATACTATGCTATGTTAGAAGTTATGTGCAATTAAATGAAAGCAAGTTAGTGGCAATCCTAACTATTAATGGTTAGTGGCTATGCAAATTTCATTTGAGTTATATTGGGCACATTTGATATGGAAATACATATGGTATGGTATGCAAGTTTGGCAATGGTTAATATGAATTTTTGGGTGGCGCATTTGGAAATCAATGTGGACGCAGATTTCAATGGTTTGGAATTAATGACATGGTTAATGTATTAGTGATTGTTGGTTGTCGTTTACTTAGACATTGAATGAAGAGAAGATGGAAGTGACATGCAGTAAATGCATGTCACTCCATACTTCCCCCATCGGGTCGTCACCCTATTATGGTTATTGTTGCATTTCATTTTGTTGGTGGTTAAGCTCCGAGATCCAAGTCTGGGAAGGAAGCGCTCAACCAACTTTCCCCTTTTAAAGATATTGGTTATAGGTATAGTTATTTTCACCCATCCATGAATTACGCTCTGTGTATGAACGAATGATGGATTAGTAATGCTTTGGTTTTTGTTTTCCTGAGATTGGAAACTGTGTAAATGTGTGGTTCTTCTCTCTGGAATGACTATGTGGTTATTCATTTTGCAAGTAAAATAATTGGTTGGTTGAGTTGTGTGTCCGTTGGTTGTTCTGTGTGGTGAAAATCATGATGAATCTCTGTAGTTTTTAATGGATATGGGTATTATTTCTCTGTGTTTTGTTGGAGGGTTTCTCTCTTTTTATCCTTGTTGGTCGCTTCCTCACAAGTTATGAGGGTAACCATGTCCAGTTGTATTCAGGTTGCTATGTGGTCGATGTGTATGTTTTTCGGACTGCCTTTTGGTCACTATGTATTTCCCAGAGTCATGGTCGTGGGTTTTTTCACATGGTCATGGGTTTTTATTCATGGTCTTGGAATCAACGTATCTTATAGGTAGATCTTAGGGTGGCCATTATGCCAAGATATATGCTATATGGTTGATTGGGTGACATAAGTTATGCCTCAGGTATGCATTTCCATTGGCATTGTCATCAAATGAAATAGACAGAGGCTATACCTCTGTGTGTTCTGGGTACTTGTTACTATCCAATGGGCATTCCCTTCTCCTTTGCATCGTGTCCTACCCTACTTGTCATTGAACTGTTGCGCCATTACACAAACCATGGGTTATAAGGAACCATGTGCCTATATCGAAGGGTCTCTGCCTATTGGTTTATATGTTTGGAGAACCTCCAGTCTCTCAGTGTTATTGATGACTGTGTAACGACCCTAATTGATTAAATGATTAAAGATTATAAAGAAAAATTAATTAAAATAAAATGATTGTGATTAACTAAGTAATACTCTAACTACAGACCACATTTAATGATCTGAGAATTATAATTTAAAAGATCAATGAAAATGTTATAAAATGGTGGCGTATGCAGAGAGGGATAGTCATGGATCCTGAGAAGATAAAACATTAAAACACGACGAAGGACGGAGGACGGGGGGGTGGTTTTGAAGTAAATGCGTGAGTTGGAAGGGAGGAATAAGAGAAGGGATAGAGGGGGATGTGCGCACCATTCGACAGGGGGGGATGGATGCGGTGAACTATAATTGCAGAGCCGGAGAACTATTGTCTTTTGCCGTGAGCAGAGATTCTGCATTTTTGCTGTGAGCAGCGATTTTCTGTGCACTGTTGTATTGGTTGTGAGTCTGTTGTATTTTGTGGACTGTTGTCTTGCTGTAAGCAAGGAGAAGAGTTCCTGGTTGAGATTTTATCTAGGAGGCACTGAGTTGCTGGAGGTTTTGGGCACGGAGGGCCAGGATATCCGTAGATATCCTAGAGCTAGGTAGTTTTCCTAGTTGGCAGGGAGGACAGTAGTTTTGGGCAGTTATTTTCCTGTTTGTGGCAGGATTGATCTGAGGGGCAGGTAGTAGGAAGGTAGCAGGAAGGCAACAGTAAGGCACGGTGGCAACAACAATTAGCATCAAAACCCGGTACTGTTAAGTTATGTATTTATTTCTTTCACATCCTTAGAATTCAATATTGATAAATCTAAGTTCGAAGTTGTTGTTATATAGAGAATCACTATTATGCTAAAGAAGTTACTATTTAGGTTTACTTTCGCAAAATGTTTAGGAAACTAAATGATGTTTAGAATTATAAGGGCATTCTGGGCCGAGTGAACTCTTAATTGCTTCTCTGATTTCATTGTTACACAACCCATTTTTTAAAAAATCCCTAACTGTTTTACTGAAATCGAGCATCTTTCTGATTGTCAAAGATTGGTTTTAAAATGGAGTGGTTATGACAGTTGCATCAAATACCTAGCTCATTTTATTTGATTAAATTGGTTGATTGAGAATCAATGATAATTTGCAGTCAATGGTTGTCTCTTCCCGTTATGCTTTCGGTCCACTATATTCTTACAACATGATGTCAATTGTTGTTGTGTGTTTCACTAGTCTCGATTGACATTATGGAAAATTGTGGAAATTGATGAATGTGATTTCATTGTTTACAGTGTATGTATTATGGAGGCATCGTGCATGTTCTATTTAATTGCATAATCAATGATGAAGTTTGGGTTTTATATTATGGTTTCATTGCATGTTTTATTGGTTAATATAATGAAAAAAGGCATGAAATCGGGCAAGTGTTAGAATTCTATTCAATTTGGAAAAGGGACATGTGTATATGTTTTATTTGGGAGATTGTGAATTATGGACAATGTTTGATATTTCATAGTGATATATGATGGATAGAGATGGAGCAATGTGGTTGTGTTTCTTTTGATTTTGTTTTAAATAAAAGGAAGGAAATGAAAGAGACCAAGTATTTTCTTAAGGGATTGTTAAAGTCCTTGAGTGATTATGAGTATGATTACGAGAATGTGTTAATTGAAGTTTGAAAAAATGAATGTGGGGCAGTGAACATTTTGAAACCGGTAATTGTTTAATTGGTATTGGTATCTTTGTATTGAACACATAGATGTTTTTATGGATTACTTGATTTCTTTTATGAAAATGTTGTTTTCCCTACCATTCTCGACTTTTGCACATTACAAGTCCCCTCACCTTCCATATTCACTATCCACTCCATGTTCTCAAAATTAAAATTATAGTTAAGTTAAACTTTGTATTATAACAATTAAAAGATGGCATAGGAGTTACGATGATATATTCTTTTGATTTATGATACAGTTGATTCTTTGATGATTTGTTGAGGCGTGTCATGATCTACCCCCTTTAATTTTATCACTTTTCACTCAATACAATTCCCCTCACATATCCATAACCTTTTCACCTCCTGCTCATTGACAAATATTAAGCGATTTGTAAGATTGGATTACATGAGTCTGATGTATTGTTGAATAAAGTTTGTTTCATGTTAAGAGATGTCATGTATGATTTGTTGAATAAACTAGTTGCTAATCAATAATTCATACGAGGGAATAAGGATTTTACATTGGTAGCCATGGTCTAGGAGTACTTAGCAGGAAGGAAGAGGAAATTGGAGTAGGGGCCCTAGGAGGCCAAGGTTTTCTATACATCTTGATGGAGACTGGGAATTTGAGCTAGCTATTTCAAAATTTGGATTTTTTAACTAGATTGGAGATGGAGTGGTCCAACCTAGGCTTGTAAGGCCTCCTTTCCAAGCCACACATGTCCATGTTATCCCAGTTGCCCCTCATGTCTCATTACAACGTCACGAAAATGATAGATGGCAAGTTGCCAGTAAAAGTCTCCCAACATGGTGGCTGGCCTAACTTGTCTCTACACGCTCCTCCACACGGTTAATCAAATTGTCCAAGTTGCCCACAACCCACTCTACATTTCAGTCTTGCTATGCAAGCAAAAGGTTAAAAACTAAGGCCCACCATGCTCCTGACAAAGGGAAAATCGATACTTGTTACACATTATTTTCATCACATCCCTATGACCGTTAATGATGTAAACCTATATGTTGCCTTGAGAGAGTCCGATTGGCACGAGTTCGAAGAGAGAAAGGAGAAGAAGAACTTTCACGAGAAAAGAAGTTGTATTTTCCCTTTTAAAATACATGTAAAAAGGAAGTTCGCGGGTTGTTATATAGGCGAGTGCGAGAATGCACGATTCTCGCGGAGTTGCACCATAGCTAGAGTGCGAGATGTTCACAATCAGGATTGCTCTATAGAAGTGCGAGAATTCCTGTACGTGGGAAAATGAGCGTTTTCTGGAATATTCTAGAAGGAGAAACTTCCATGGTGAGGTGGCATCAGAATGGTGTGGATCTTACTGCTTTCATGATTTGGTGGGATCATCCCTGAAAACCTCCTCACCTTATCCTCTTCAACTTATAAAGGAGAGTCCCATGGAGAAAGTTAGCTTAGCTTTGGTTATCTTTGAGCTGGAGCTTGGATTGGGCTAAGTTGTTTTGGCTTGGGATTGTTAGCTTGGTGAGAGTGGCTTTTTGAGATTTTATTTGTCAAAATAGATTGTGAATACTATCAAATATGTGCTCTCAGAATTCTTGGAATGATGGAAGTGTGTAGGGGGCAGGCGGTTAGGAAGGGCCTTTACGACATCAAGGCCATGGATTTGTAATCCTCTCTTTCACATTTAATATGATACTGATGTATGATTCTTTTCCTATAAATCTTGTTGTGTTTTATTGTATGATTCCCTTGATCACATACATAGGTTTACTGTGAGTTATGCTATTACTATCCACTTTAGTCCGGTTCGCGTTCTTTGCGGGTTCATCATTTTATGAGCGTTGAAATGGAGCTAAGATAGCGATGGTGAGAGGAAGCGACATTTAAATGGTATGTCACTCATCCCTCTTTAGTTAGTAAATTCAATGGCCCAAAACTTAAGAGGCGTCATGTTTGGTGTGTTTTGTTCTAGATCTAGGTGGATCTAGGGAGATGGAGTTAGTGTCCACACCTATCGATTAGTCCGATAACAAATTGGTGACTCAGCGGGAGCGGATTGTTTCCTAGTTAGTCCGGTTTCCTGCTTTGATTGCTTGTTTTACGGTCTCACGAGGTCTATGGAAGTCCATCCGGACTCTCACGGATCGAAAGAAGTTCACTCAAATTTGCTTTTTCCAAATTTTTTCTTGTTTACGGGCATTCCTCGCCTTGTACCCTTTAGTGGCCCTCACGGCTTACTGAGTTCGCACCCACAGTGTTAAGTCCCGGTGTGAACCCCTGTGATCAACCTTTGTTATGCACTGCGAGAATCTTATTCATAGCGTAATACTAGCTACCCGGCCCTGAACTTGTTTGTAAAGTTTTATTGGGTCTTGTCATTTTTGATTCCCAGTTTTGCTTTGAACAAGCTGGATTGAACTTTTGGATCCTATATTGATTTGTTTATAGTATTCTTGACATTCTTTGAGTTTCTTTTTATCCATATTTGCTATGTTTGGTTTTGAAGGATTAGTCTCTTACTTTGAGGTGTCTTTCAATTACAAAGCATGTGTTTTCCTTAGAATTGTTTAGGGAAGATTAGATTTCTTCTGAATGGTTAAGCTTTAAAGAGAACTTTTAGTTTGGGTTTCTTTGTTTTAAAGAAAGTTCATTATTTCTTTTAGTGAAATTTTGAAATAAAAGATTTATTTCTTGCTTTATATTACATTGGGGGCATCCTTTCATTTCAAGTATCGAGAATTGCATGATTATTGGCGTTTTTTGATCTTAAATTATGAAAAAATTCCCCACCTCATGGCCAGGGGGGGCCATGAATCATGCATTGGTGTTCATTACCTTTTCTCATTTCTTGAGAATCTTTATATTGATGAGTTTAATATATTTTGGGACATCATGCATATGGGAATGATAAATGTTTTTCTCCTTCTTTCGTAGCCTAGCTTTCATCAAAATGAAAAGATTGCATCTTCATATCTTTGCATAATTTTTGAATTGGTCAAAACACCATATTGTTCATGGCATTTTCCTCTTGAGTAACAAACCATAAAATAAGAAGAACTTATAAAAGCTGATTAGATATTTATATTTTTTTGGTAGAAACCCTACATTAGATTAGTTGTAGGGCTTTGGAATAGGTGTGAAAGATAACTTTCCAAAGTTGCAAACAAACATATAGAATCTTGAGTTAGGGAATGGTTAAATCCACTTATTACATTTTGTCACGGGAAGCCCTTCTAACACAAGGGGTCAATCAAGTCGCATTGGGGCTGGCGAGAGTTACTCACCACACTTTTGTTGGTCTTGGTGTAGAGGTTGCCCGTATTATTATGGGGGTTAGCAGGAGGTATACCCACAATGATGATGGAAGCCTTTCAAGTTGATTCAAGCTAGATACCCTTCCCTGCGTGGATCCCGGTTGTCATTTGTTTCCCAAAGCATCATTGTAGTAGTGGTAACCTTAGTGGCCTATCTCTAGGTTCTTTACACAAGCTGACTGTGGAGGGAAAAGTATTCACAGTACCCACGGAATCAGCGTTGGCCAAGCTCCTCGGGCTCCTTGGAGGGTATACCCATGATTATGTGTGAGACTTGCACCCGAGGTGTAGGAGATACATTAAGCGGTCGTCAACCTTAACTTTTCCACCCATCCTATCTCATCCCCTTCTTACATTGTTTCCGCGACATTGGATTTCATCACCAGCTAGTTTGTTCATTGTGAGAAGGTTTTGTTTCGTTTATCTTACTTCCTAGATTTTTTAGTGTGTGCTGTCTATTTTCCCTAGCAAACTCTAGGTTGGATTTATTTAATGGCGTCGGTTCTGGGGCCAAATGTGAGAGAATTCTCGGAGAAACTTTTGTTTCCCTCTTGTAAAACATTGGTTCTCCTCACCTCGCTACTTTGAGCCTTCGGGTCTCACAATTGGATTATCGGTATGGTTGTTTTCCACTCGGGTAATATCGAATCACCGGTAAGTGCTTGGTCGTGAAAGCACTTCCCCAAAACATCAATCTCATGTTGATCCCTCATATATGCACCCGATGTGTCGTCTTCGCCTTCTTCGCTTGCGAGGTCTCCTTCGTTTCATCTTCTTAAATTGGTGAAAGTTCCTAAAGCTAGTAGCTTAGAGGTGCACAGTAGAAGAAGAAGAAAGATTAAGAAGAAGAATTAAGCAGGTCAAAACCTCCAACCACATCAAACATGTTGGAAAACAACCGATTATTGTTATTCATGTGTTGGAAGTGTTGATGATGTCAAGATCACCCAAAACAACTTCGTGGCCAAGTACCCTTAGCGGAGTTGTAAGGGTATGTCTTCTTAAGGATTGCGTTGGTCTATGCAAGGTTATAGAAGTATGGTCTACGCACCATCGCCAACCCATGTCGTAAGCCTATGAACAACATCTTTTGACAACCCAGATCCAACTAGTCCAGAGATACCGTTGGGAAGAGTAAGAGTCAAGTTCTTGTGCATGCTATGCAAAGGGATTCATCTCACTCCTTGCTTACCCTCATATGGGTGAAGCCTTGAAATGCTCTGGAAGACAATTTCCAAACCTCAACTTCCATCTTCTTATCACAAGCTTACTCTTGACCCCCCTATAGTGGATGGAATGATCACTCCAGTCCCCTTCCTTAGGTCAATCGAATGATCGTAGTAGTCAATGCGGTCCGTCCCTTAGTTGAACAGGTTGACAAAGTGGTTGATCCGATACCATCTTTGGTTGATCCCACTCCACTCTTGGAGAGTGAAGTGTCTAAGGAAGAAATCTCGTTGATGCAATCTTTGGTCAATCCCACCCTTCATCCAAATAGTTCCAAAGTGGTTGATTTGATTCCATCATCGGTCAATCCAACTCTTCTTCTAAAGAGTTCCTGCGTGGTCGATTCGATCCCATCACCGGTCGATCCTACTCTCATTTCGAGTAAACCCGATCGCGCTTATGTTTTCTGGTTAGTCGGACTCGTAGGGATAGGGGTATTCCTCCTTCTCCCATGGAGAAGGAGGAATACCCCTCAAGTAATGAGGCCATCCGTTTGATTACGGTGTGCTAACTAGACCTCATCTTCCCTCTTACATTTCTTTCCAGTTATATAGTATAGGTTTGTGGTCGAGGCGTTCCTCGGACACTGATAGATGAAAGGTGCATCCGGATTATTTTGTCCTCTTTTGCTTGGCAAGCTTTTGGGTTGTCCTCCACTTGCGTGGGTTATGCAGAATGCGGTGGCACCTTGAGGAAGAACTAGTCAACATTTAGGGACCCTTCCTCGGTTTCATGTAACTTTGGGAGGAAAGCATCTTCATTGATGTCACAGTAGTCCAAGACCTGGATTTTTTCTTTACACCTTAGGCGAGATTGTAATGCTTTTTCATGTGATATCTCTGTCAATGTTATTGATCAGCTTTCATTCGTTGATCCCACTGGATTACCCTCCTAAATTGTTCTTATATGCGGGCGTTATAAAGCCCCACCATAGGTCAATTATAAACGTTGGCATTTGGCAACTTTTGATGACTAAGATCCAATAGTTGACATGGTGATCTCTTGATAGGGTTGTTAGAGCGATCTCTTTACTCTGTCAGCGACCCTCGACATGGTGTCCTTCAGAGTGTTTATTCCTTCCGGTGAAGACCTCTTGGAAGCCATGGCCGGTTTTGTCCCTTGACATGGTGTCATTACGGGCATTGTCCTCTTGGAATCCATGATGAGGAAGAAACCTCAGAGGATAGTTTTTGCGTCTACGTAGCAACCTCGTTAAAAAATGAAACAAAGGTTATGAGCATAGTTTTTTGATTTCAATCTCGTTAAAAATGAAACCACTTAAGAGGATATTTTTTGCGTCTACAGCCAGCAACCTCGTTTAAAAATGAAACTTAGGTTACAAGCATAATTCTTGTTTCTATGTCAAGCTCATTAAAATGATAATTTCCCCCTCTATTTGAGTCAAGTCCCAGCGATCTAGTATTTGAAGCTTCGACCATTTCTCGCTGCGGTTGGATGAAGCTTGAAGCTTGGGGGTACTAATACTTCTAGCCTCACGGACTTCATGTTGAAGTAGAACCATTAGTTTCTTAAGTTGAGGCTAAGTACCAACCATCCATGTGTTATCGTTGGGAAGTTGCAAGCATAGTTTTCTATGGTTCAAGCTTGTGTAAAAATGAAACCACTTACCTCAAGCATAGTTTCCCTCCTACCAACCATCCATGTGTTATGCGTTGGGAAGTTGCAAGCATAGTTTTCTATGGTTCAAGCTTGTGTAAAAATGAAACCACTTACCTCAAGCATAGTTTCCTCTAGTTCAAGCTTGCGTAAAAATGAAACCAAGTCCAAGCATAGTTTTGTTTAGTTTTTAAGATTGTGTAAAAATTAAAATCTATCCCAAGCATAGTTTTGTTTTGTTTTTAAGCTTGCGTAAAAATGAAAACAATCCCGATCTTAGTCTTTGTTCTTTCTCATGCTCGTAAATACATGAGAATAAGTTACTGAGCTTAGTCTTTGTTCTTTCTCATGCTCGTAAATCAATGAGAATGTAACCGAGTACACTTTTATCACTTTTTCAGACTCGTAAAGGTTATACGAAAAAGGAACCCCCTGGAGTTCTCTTTAAGTTCTTTTTAGACTCTCTGAACATGAAAAGATTGCCGAGCGATCTTGTTCTTTTCACGTTCATTAGAGTATTTGAAGAAAACATCTGTTGAGCGATAGTTTATCTCTTTTTCGGTCTCATCGGACTACTTTACGAAAAAGGAACTGAGAGAGTTCTCTTTAAGTGTTTTTTAGACTCTATAAACATGAAAAACCCCTGAGTTTTCTTTCTTTGGACTCATAAAACAAA